>PVIH01002900.1:136278-174997 GCA_004025045.1 Sigmodon hispidus
GTGTGTGTGTGCAACAGCCAGGTGGGGTGGGGAGTGTGTGTGTGTGTGTGTGAAACAGGCAGGTGGGCTGTGTGTGCATGTACCCATGTGCACACGTGTGCATTAGTCAGGTGGGATGAGGGGTGTGCCCTGGGTCCCTGCTGGAGATATGGGACCCGTCCATGATTACACAACATAGGTTTTGGCGATCGATGGCAGTATTTCCTTCCCTGCCCACACAGAGGAAGGTCATTGACCTAGGAAGTGTTAGGTGTGGGGACAGTGTAGGTGCTGTGTCAAACTCTCGTTTTCATGAGAGGACACAATTCCTGCCCTGCCTCGGACACAGATAGGAAACACCGGGACAGATGCAAACCTGTGAACGGAAATTAGTCAGGGCGGTCAGAGAAGCCTCCCAGAGAACATGGCTAGGGTTGGGCTGGGCCCAGTGAGGAAGGTCACCAATCTGGGTCCATGGCTGCCCTTCCTTATTTTCTGGGGTAGGGGCAAGTACCAAGTTCAGGAGTGTCCCTGACATGCCATCCCATGCCCCCACCCCTATAATGAGTTCGAGACTGCTCACAGAGGCCAAGTGAGCCTAAAGTCACCATGAAGCACTGTCTATCCATCTGCTCTGGGGTCTCTCCAACCCCAAAGAGCACCAAGTGGCCTTGCTCCTATGTGGCACCCCCTCTTCAAGAAGCAAGGACTCAGGGTCCATGGAATTCATGCTTCAGGGTTCGATTTCACTGTTACTGCACCCCTCCACCTTGCCTGTCAGGGACACTGTTCCCTGTGAAAACCCTGTGAAACTGAGAACACACCTAAGCACCAGAAAGAGCCCACTCCCACGGGCCCATCGCCCACATGTACCATTGCCCACTGTTCCTTAACTCAAACCTTCTTTTTTTTTTTTTAAACTTTATTTATTTGCCTTGGTGTTTGCCTGGAACTGGAACTACAGACAGTTGTTAGCTGCCATGTGGGTGCTGGGAATCGAACCCGGGTCCTCTGCAAGAGCAGAGGGTGCTCTTAACCGCTGAGCCATCTCTCCAGCCCCAACTCAAACCTTCTTTAATCAGGTATGTTAGCAATCTGAAGCCGCCTTAGACCCCAAACAAACCTTACAGCTGCCACTGAACGGTACTCCTTCCCCCATCACCGGCTCTCTAGACTAAGATCACAGTCCTTCCAGCCACCCTCAGCCAGCTCCCTTGTCCATCTGCCCTCCCAGCTGAGCGGTATTCCCCCTCAGTCCCAGCTGGCTCCCTGTGGCTGGTGCTCAGTTAATTGTTCAGTAGCAATTAATTGCACTGACTTGCCTCAGGAGGCTTGGATTGTCCCTGGCCAGGCTGGCTGGGTAGTGGAGGCAAACCTTTTGCCATCTCTAGGCTACCCTGCTGGTCTTTGGGAGTAGAAGAGGCATAGAGCAATGGCAGACAGGAAGTGGTATTCAGGCTGCAATGTGTCTCGCAGACTGAGCTCTATCCTTTCTGCTCCAGTCTCCAGAGGGCAGGCTGTGACTGAGGAGTCCACTCAGGGGCTTGGAGCCTGGTGCAACATCCAGTCTGCTGGGGAAGACCATGCAGTATTGGTGCCCGAAGCTGGGCAGTTTTGATGGGGAACCTAATGAGGATAGATGGTCTGAGAGATCAGCACCCTCCCAAACAACAGTAGAGCGTCCAGGAGATTCTGTGTGGTGGGGGGTGATCCTGACAGGTGCCTGCAGGCATCTGGGGGAAAATTGCTTCTGACGGAAGCCAAATGGATATGAACGTTTCCCAGCCACACAAGCACTTTGCAGACCTCTCCTATAAAGCCCCCATCCAGGCATTCAGGCATCAGGTGTAAGCCAGGCACCATGCCTCACCTATTCCTGCTAATCGTCCCTGAAGCCAAGGCTGAAGGAATTACCAGGCCCAGACCCTGACTGACTTCCCAGGAGATTGGATCCCAGTCAGCCTGAGTGGAAGACAGACACATGGCCATGGCAGAGCCTCAATCAGGCACAAGCCCATCCTATCCCTTAATTCTGATTTCTGGGCCTGGGGGCGGGGGTGCATTCTGCCTGCCTCGGGATCCCAGAGGCAGAGGCCATAACTCAGCCTCTTTGGAGTTAGAAAAACAAAAGAGCTTTTAACCCCAGACACAGATCTGGTGCATTTAAAAGCTCTCCTCTAGAGCCTGAAGACAAGTTTAGAGATCTGTCCATCTTCGGGGTCTCCGGGGATCTTTGGTTGCACTCAGGCTGGCTCCTAATTGCAGGCTCCGACAGACCTTCCTCGCTCACTCTGCCCCCCATATCTCCATGTCCCCTCTGCTGGGGACACCAACCCCTTTCAAAGCTGCTCTCGCTACCCTGCAAGTCCCACGTTCTCTCCTGAAACACTTTCCTTCCCCTCTGCTTTGTAGCTTTTTCTGGTGTTAAACTCCTCGCTTAGAAATCTGTCGGCCTAGACATCAAACACCAAAAAAAGTCAATGCCATTGAGTAAGCAATGGAGGCAGCCTATGTGAGGCCGAGGCCAGACACATGAAGGGAGGCTGGCTGGTCACTGGAGCTACTGAGCCTGTATCTCCCTCAACCATGCAGCCTTCTTTCCTGACATGAGGTGGAGTATATTAAACATCTCAGTTACTGTGGTGGCCTGTGTCATCCCTAGGATCAGCCCCTGGTAAAGAAAGATACCCTAAACCAGAACCCTCACTATCCCCAAAAGGCATAGAAGAGGGCTTTGCAATTTTTAAAAACCAACCAACCAACCAACCAAACAAACAAACAAACAAAAATACCCTGTATGAGCCCGACGTGGAGGCACACGCTTTAATCCCAGCCCTCGGGAGGCATAGGCAGGTATATCTCTGAGTTTAGGGCCAGCTTGGTCTACAAAATAAGTAGTCAGAACTATCCTGTCTCAAAAAACAAAAGTAAATAAATAAACAAACAAAGGCTCTCTCTGCCTCTCTGTCTCTGTTTCTCTGTCTCTGTGTGTGTGTGTGATTGTGGAGGCTTCAGGCTGACTTTGGATATCTTCTTCAATGGTGCCCCTTCTTATTTTCTTTCTTTTTTTTTTTAACTTTATTTATTTATTTGCCTTGGTGTTTGTCTGGAACTGGAACTACAGACAGTTGTTAGCTGCCATGTGGGTGCTGGGAATCGAACCCAGGTCCTCTGGGAGAGCAGACTGTGCTCTTAACCGCTGAGCCATCTCTCCAGCCCCCCTTCTTATTTTCTTGAGTTGAGACAGGGTCTCTCCCTGAGCCTGGGTCTCAGTGACTGGCTAGACCAATGAACAGCAACTCCAGGAACCCCTTCCTTGGGCTACAGGCTTAAGCATCCAGATATAGCTTTTTAAGAATATTTATTTATTATGTATACAGTATACAGATGAGGGCACCAGATCTCATTATAGATGGTTGTGAGCCACCATGTGGCTGCTGGGAATTGAACTCAGGTCCTCTGGAAGAACAGTCAGTGCTCTTAACCTCTGAGCCATCTCTCCAGCCCCAGAGACAGCTTTTACATGGTAAGGGTATGGACGCTGGCTCTCTCTTATGCTTGTGGGGCAGGCACTGTGCTGACTTTGTATCTCCTAGGCTTTGGAGGCTTGGCTGGTGAATTACAGCCTGATTGAAACTGTTAACCGTCCCTGTAGGTTTTCAGCAGGACAATGTGACCAACCCCATCAGGAGAGGTGACTCTGAATTACTGGCTGGGCAGCTTCGAAGCCACAGGGTTTAAAACTCAACGGTAGCATCCTGGGACACAGAAGCTCACATCAGGCCAACCCTAGCCTGGCCTGGAAGTCTGTTCCTGGCTGAGTGGTCCTGACCTGGTGTATTCAGTCTCCTGTCTCTCTCCACCTTCTGGCATGTGCCTTTAAACACTCCAATGCTATGTGGCCAGATGCATGGCTCAGTGGTTAAGAACCTAAACTGCTCTTACAGAGGGACTAGTTTGAGTGTCAGCATCAGGTGCCTCACAACTGTTGGTCTCTCTCACTCAGAGGATCTGATGGGCTCTTCCAAGGGCACCTATATTCACACGCACATTCCCCACATGGATACACACAAATACACACAGTTAAAATAAGAAATAAAGCCAAGCACAGGAGGCACACATCTTTAATCCCAGTACTTGAGAGTGAGAGGCAGGCAGATAGATCTCTGTGAGTTCGAGGCCAGCTTGGTCTACAAAGCCAGTTCCAGGGCAGCAAGACTACACAGAGAAACCCTGTCTTGAACAACCAAAATAAATAAACAACCTTGTGGAAAACTAGGGCTCAGAGAACTTAAGTAACTTACATAAGATCTCAAAACCCACATCATTGCCCAATTATTACAGGTCACACTGTCTCCTAAGCAGAGGGCCTGGATCACTGAACTCCACCCACATCTGCAGACACTTGAGCGTCAGTGTCCTAGCTCGGCCTAAGAACTGTCAGACCACGGCTGACTCATCCTTCTCCCCACCACCTGCCATGTTTGCCAGTGCCTGGCTCTGACTCCAGCCTCACTCATGTACTACACTGCAGGGCTGACTCTGCCCCTGAGAGTGTCACGTGCTCTTCACTGCCTATGCTCAAAAGCCCCTCCCACCCACCAGGTTCCTTAGAAGGCTAACTCAGGCTTCTTCTCATGGAGCACAACAACTTCCATCCTGAATCCAGCTCACGTTAGAGCTAAACTCCTTGACCGGACAGGGCAGGAACCAAGGTCCGCAGTGCACAGTAGGTGCTCTCCTGTTCAAGGGAACTTAGCCCCACAGAGCAGGGATTCCTCCACCCAAGCCCAGCACTGCATAAAAGCAAAAGGGATGTGCATTTTATTTATTTATTTATAGTTTATATAGCTCTGATATCCTGAAGCCATTTTTGGTTTGGTTTGGTTTGGTTTGGTTGTATGGTTGGTTTGTTTTTTTGGTTGTGAGCCTAGCCTTTAACGGCTGAGCCATCTCTCCAGCCCGGTTTGTTTTTTTGAAACAGGGTGTTTCTGTCCTGGAACTAGCTCTGTAGACCAAGCTGGTCTCGAACTCACAGAGATCTGCGTGCCTCTGCCTCCAGAGTGCTGAGATTAAAGGCGTGCACCACCACTGCCTGCCTTGTTTCTGTTTTTTGAGATGGGGTTTCTCTGTCCCTGGCTGTCCCAGAACTAGCTCTGTAGATCTGGTCTCAAACTCAGAGATTTGCCTGCCTCTGCTGGGATTAAACTATAAGTTTTCATTTTTAAATTTGCACACAGTAGTCAGTGGTGCAAAGGATCTTGGGAGACTCTTGAGAGGATCAGAACCCATCAGTGTGGAGAAGGAACTGCAAACTCATTTCCTGCAGCACTCCTCAGCAAGTGCATGCCACAGTCCTGCCTGCTTCCTGTTGGTCAATGTCCTTTGAGTAGGACTGAAGAATGTGTGAACATTTTGTGGAATTCAGATCTCAGCCCAGCTATTGGGACAAAGCCACATCCTGCTCCTTTTTGTCTTATTTCCCCCACAACGGTTCCTGCAGACACCAGACCTAAGCCTCTATTTCCTGCTAGGAGACAACTGGTACTGCTTGGGAGATGCACCAGCTTCCCAAGCTCAGAGGAACCTGGGGCTGCACCATCCCCGCTGTCTGGTAGAATCCCATTCTTTCACTGTCCAATCAGGCAGACAGTCAGGAACAGGGCTGAGTCCCTTCATTCCTCCCCAAAATGTACCTACCCCGGAGACATAAAGAAGTGAGTGACAGGTCCCTGGGCATCTCTATCTCAAGGTCTCGCTTCACTCTGCAGCACAGTCTGAGAACTCTTACCTGGTTTCTGCTCCCTGAGGGCAGACTCACCTGGTAAGTGAGTGGAATGGAGTGGAGAGAGCTTACAGTTAGTTAGGCAGAGCATGCTGGGCAGGCTGCCCCTACACATGGATGCACAAGCCAGACTCACCGTCCAGCCTCCGCCGTCAGTGCGCATGTCACAGTAGACTTGGAAGCCAGCTGGGTAGTGAGTGGGGAAGACCGAGTAGACACCATCATCCTGCTGTCCACTCAAGAGAACATCCAGGCAGTCCCGGGGCCGAGAGCCTGTGACCAGAACCACATTAGGGTGACAGGTGGTTCAGACACTATGTTCTGTCATCAATTCCTTCCAAAGAGGCCCCTGGCTCTCTCTTTCTGACAACTCTGTCCACCTGAGGTCAAGAGCACAAGCTCTTAGCCCTGGGTGAATCCTGGGGCCTTGCTTTCCTCATCTGGAAAATGGGCTCATGGCTCAACAGGTCAGGCTCCAGTGACCTGGCCCATAGGAGGACTGTTTTCTCTAGCATTATGTCCTTGTCTGTCAGAGTCAAAGAGTAGGTGGTAGAGGGTGGTAAACAACCCACCCTCCCTGGAACTGGGCACCAGAGCCACCCAGAGAAGCAAGCACTTCACTTACCATTAGCACAGCCTCGGGGCCGGGCTCCTCTGGAAGGGGCTCTTTGAAGGTCAGCCTTGACACGGGGCCGGCCCAGCCCCCGCTCCCTCTGCAGAGTCTCCAGGACATCACTGACAGAGTTTACCAGGTGAACCATATGGCCTTGGCTCTCAGAAAGAAGCTGCAGAACACAGAACACATTAGAGGAGACACAGACCTGGGGAGCCCCCTGCCAGGAAAGCCGCCCCTCACGAGCTGGCCTCAGGGCCATGTTCACGGCAGTTTGAGGGCTCAGGAGGGCACTAAGGGATCGCATGGAGGCCTGGCCACTTGTGCATCCAGCCCAACTAGGGACGGGACAGGAAAAGGCAGCACCAGACTTCAGCCCAAGCTCACCCACCTACCAGCTCCTCCCGAACCCCTTTTATTCTTTCACTGGGACAGGATGTCACGTGGGTCAGGTTGACTGACCTCTGAGACCCTTGCCTCCACCTCCCCAGTGTGGAGGAGTGATGCCTCCCAGTGTATGCTGGGAACTCAACCAGGGGCTTATGCTTCACAGGCAAGTGCACCCACTGAACCACCTCTCACTGCCCAGCCAGGCTTCGTTGTTAGAAGGGAAATGAGTTAGTCAGGTCTCAGTGGGGCCTTCACTTTTCCTTCCTGGCTAGAGTACATCCCATCCACTATGGCTTCTTTTTTATATTTTTAAATGTTTATTTTTATTTTATGTGAATTGGTGTTTTGCCTGCATGTATAACTGTGTAAGGGTGTCAGATCCTGGAATTACAGACAGTTGTTAGCTGTCATGTGGATGCTGGGAATCGAACTCAGATTCTCTGGAAGAACAGTCAGTGCTCTTAACCGCTGAGCCATCTCTCCAGCCCCCACTATGTCTTCTAAAACGCCCACATGAGGAGGTTAAGGTGATCCCTGCACTTGGGAAAATGGGCCTCAGTCTTGGGAAGGACATTGCCTGGACCCCAAACAAGGGTGCCCTCTGCTGCCCTCCGCACTCTCCATTTGCAGGAAGTCTCCACAGAGGCCATTACCTCACAGGGCCCCACAGTGCTGCAAAGAGCTAGGACTTGAGACCGTTACCTCCATGTTCCCAGAGGGTATCTGAGGCCTAGAAGGAGAAAGACCCAGCCAGGACACATGAGATCAGGATTCATGCCACCTCCTCAAGGCAGACAGGGGCAGGAAAGGAGGGAGTAACCAACCCAGGTGTGGGTTCTCTGAGTGGGTGTGGCTCTCCATCCTGTCTGCAGACCAGGATGAGAGGGTGTCACATAGCTATGGGGCACAGGCCTGTCTTTCTGAGGTGGACTGTCACTACTGCCTGTTCTTCAGAACACTCTAGCCCTGTGAGCTAACTCATGTCCTTCCCAACTTCCTCTCCATCACTGCCCATGGGATGGAGCTCAACAGAGCAGCATTGATTCCCCAGGAACCTCTTACTGTGCTGGCTGCCAGAAGGGTGTGTGGGTCCCCTTCATCCTCACCCTGGGCTTCAGGGGACTATGCGACTCAGTGGAGGGGGAGGTAGCGGGCAGCCAGCAGCCTGAAGTAAGTAAGCTAGGTCTTGCTCACCGAACCTGTCACTCGCCAGATAATAGCCCATCGGAGAAAGAAAGAAATACATTCAGCCAGCAGTTTACAAAATATGATTCTCGGCTCGTCCGAAGGCAGGGCCCTGCGAAGCTCTAGGCCTGGTCGGTTTCCCCTCTGCTGAGCAGGTGATTCAGTGGTCTCCAGGAGCACTGCGGTGGGCAGGGGGAAGCTGCAGCCCTTACCACAGTGACCTATGGTCAGGCTCCATGGAGCCCCTGCGGGGACACAAGCAGGCCTTGGTGAGGGGTGACAAAGACCCCTTAGTAAATCTCACGGCACATCCCATCTTTTGAGTCACCATGGCCGTGACATTCAGCAGTTCAGGCACGGCCCCTCCCTCTGCTTGGCAGGCAGAGAAGACCTCAGTTTAAACTACCAAATGATTACCACTGAAACATATAAAGCTGCCCTGAATTAATAGGGAGTCAGTCCATGCTCACTGAGCCGCGCAAACCATCACGAGAGAAACTGGCAGCAACCAGAGGCCGTGAAATCAGGGCAGCTGCTTCCAGCGAGGCTCAGTCATGACTAAGCTTCTACCGGGCCCTTCACCACCGGACCTCAGTCTGCCCCTCTGCAGAATGGGGCAACAAAGGCACCTGCCCCTGGGGAAGTGGACCACCAACCACTTCCATTCACAAAGGGTCTTCAATGGTGGCTCCCTATGAACAGTCTACAGATGGAGTTGATGGTGAGTATCTCTATATGCTAGCGGCCTGCTGAACCCTGTATGGTCAGGTTTGACCTGGTGCCCCATTACAGGTGGGAAGAACCTACTTAGAGAGGAGATGTAACCCACCCAAGATAGCCCAAAGCTAAGATGGACCCCACACTGTAGCCCAAGTCAACAGGCAGAAATGCTAACCTTAGCTGGACCAGTGAGCAACAGACCTCTGGCAATTGTAGCTTTGGGAACGGGGTTGTGGGACCGAGCTGAAAGATGGGGTGAGGGGACATGGCTGGTTGCCTCAGAATGATCCAGAAGGACAGAAAGCATCTTGGATGGTCCTGTACCAGGTGAGTGGCAGCACTGGAGACTAGAGACACCATCCATCTTGCATTTCATGTAGGACACTCCAGCTCAGAGGGCTGTCTGTAGCCAGCCTGAGCTCACCAGGGCTGAGTTCAGGGAAGGCAGAGTAGGGTGCTTGTCACCCAGATCCCAGCAATCTCCTGTTCTGCTGATGGGCCCGGGGGAGGGGCAGCAGGAAGCTGGCTGGATGTCCCCCAACCCAGGGGACCCATCACCCCGTCAGTCACCCAGACAGAGTGACAAGGGCTATAATTTCTCCAGCTGCAGCCTTCAAGGAGGGAGAGAGCTATGGGTGACCAAATGCCTGGTCACCTTGGGTGTGTGAGTGAGGAGTATAGCGGCAGTTGTGGAGCTAGGACATGAGGCTGACTTGAGTGAGAGCGTGTGGTGGTGCAGGGCTGGAGGCTGGGCAGGGTATGGGGACAGCCCAGCACCACTGTCCAAGCCTCATTTCTTGTTGCTGTTCTGGAAAGCAGCAGAGACAAACAAGTGAATCCCTCTACCTCCAAGGAGATCCAGCTGGTGCTGAGGGCCGGGCGGCAGGGCCAAAGCCAAAGCCTGTCCCCCCAATTACACTTGATCTTTGCAGGAACTTGGTTGGGAACCCGGTAGGAGTGGAGAGAAGAAGGAGGTGGGAGTCCAAGGGCCTGGCTGGGTTCTCCTCAATGGCCCTGCATCCCTAGAAAGCTGTGGGCAGCTCAGAACAGAGTGGGCAGTGACAAGGGGGGGGGGTGCAGGACACTGAGCTGTCGCACAATAGACTGGGAGCAAGTCTCACCCATTTCCCTCAGTTTGAAGCTAATGATGGGGGGGGCTTGCTTGCAATTCACAGCCTCTCAGTGGGCCTGGGAACCCCGCTAGCACTGCATCAAGGATACAGGGTTACCAGAAAAGTGTGGGGGAGAAAAGTTGGGTTGGGATATTGGTCATGGATGTGAGAACACAGCGCCCCACAATTGGAAAGACAAGGCCCAGGTTTGAGCACTTAGGAACTGAGGTTTCAAACATTACATGCTCAGTATAGGGGCCGGTGACCCCACCCCTTAAATCAAGCTGCCGTCCACCAGAAGGCAGATGTAGATCCACCCTTACCTGGATGAGGCGACCCTGTTCACTTTGCAGGGTGCTGAGACTCTGGCCCAGCATGCTGTGTCCCTTTCGAAGCCCTGCACATTCGGCTTGCAGTTCAGAGGCCCGGGCCAGGAGCCGGGGCAGCTGGTCAGCCAGTGCATCCAGCAGCTCTGGGGTACCATCCAGCCTCGGCTGTGCCTGGTGCTCACTTAGTGCCCGAAGCATGGAGGCCTGCACACTTTCCAGACGGGCAAAGCTGTCAGTGAGGTCAGGACAGCGAGGATCGATGAGGAGGCTAAGGTGGGAGCTGTCGGCCCTCTCCACGGTGACCAGGGCACTGTTGGCCCCTGCAGACCCCGTGTTGACGATGGGTGGGGGTGCAGTGCCTGGTGCATGGGCATGGTTCAGGAAGAGAACCGCCCCGGTGACAGCCACGGCCAGCAGGACTGCAAGGGTCAGGAGCACCGTGCACAGCACATAGCTGCAATTTGGTCGCTGTAGGTCAGCCCAGAATACACAGACAGAGACAGATAG
The DNA here is from genome assembly GCA_004025045.1 of Sigmodon hispidus. Lineage (NCBI taxonomy): Eukaryota > Metazoa > Chordata > Mammalia > Rodentia > Cricetidae > Sigmodon > Sigmodon hispidus. The sequence goes on from PVIH01002900.1 coordinate 146,899, forward strand.
ACAGACGGACAGACAGACAGACGGAAGGACAGGAGAAAGGAAGGCAATAGTTTAGAGGCCAGCCTCTGCTTATGACTCTGCCCTGTGAGGCTCTGGAGGCTGTGAGGAAAGAGACTGGCAGAGAATGCTGCACACAACCCTGGTTGGGGCATGGGAAGCAGAGAGGCTGGGGCAGAGGGTGGCAGCATTGTTTCCTCACACCTGCATGGAGCCATCTCTCCTACCTTGCTGTCTTCCCAGGACAGGACCCTGGCAGGACAGCCAGGCCAAGTGGCTCTGAGGACACTTTGGAAAAGGTCTGAGGCCACACAGGCATTGCCCCTCCCATAACAGGCAATCGGTGGTCACAGGAACAGATGGGACAGAGCTGTCACTGTAAGAATAGGCTAGTGCACCAAGCTGTTCTCACAGTGGCCTAAGAACAACTAAAGCCAAAACTAAAGTGTTACTTACTGTAATTAAAAATGGTGCCATGACGGTGTGGAGTTTGGGGACTCACTCATTCTACCAGGTCATTCACAGTCCCTGAGCATTTATACATGGGAAAATCTAAAGCCCAGAGAGGGCAAGGGGCCTGCCCAGAGTCACACAGCCAATTAGAACCAGCATTCTGATTGGATCCCGAGCTCCCCGCTTTCTGGTGGTGGGTGGCAGCAGTGGCTAGGCACCTCCAATAACCAAATCTCAGCTCTCACACACACTGCCCCTACATTCTTAGCTTCCTGAATTTGAGATGCCTCTTTAAATGAGTTAGTATATTAAAGCCCCTGGAGCCGTGCCTAGCACGTTACACTACTGCAATAAATATTAGTGGCTTTTATTATCTCATGATCAATGTGCACAGAGCATCTGGAGGTGGATTTTATCTTTTACCCAGAGTTATTTCTGGGTGTCCTCTGCACTGGGAGGACACTTTCCCTTTCTCACACATGGTAAGGTCTTATGGTATAGCCAACTGCTTCTCGGCTTGCTTTCCTAGTCATATAAAAAAATACCCATGTGTTTGTTAATAAGCCAGCTGCTTCTCTCCCACAAATTCCAACCCCACCAATACCTCCCGAGTCTCTTGGCAGGAGAGGAGCAGGGGCTAGCGCCTAAGGGCTGCCTTCTCCAGGAAGCCCTTCTTGACTGTCTCTTCTCTCCCCAGCCTGAGGGGCTCCTCCAACAGGGCTTCTCAAAACAGATTTTATCACCTTCAGTTCAGTTGCTCATTTCACCACCACCTTTACTCACAGCAAGGCCTGTGAGCTGGGCTCAGGGGCTCTCCAAAAGATGCATCAGTGGACACTCAGACCTCAGGCCCCCTCCAGGGATATTTGTGTCTATGACTTAATTTTCAACCTCTTTGGGCACATGATCCCTTTGGAACTCTGACAAAGGCTGAGGACACAGTTTCTGGGGATCTGGGAACTGGTAAGTCAAGGGAAGGAAATCTGCCTGGACCCTGGACCCACCCCCCGCCTGACCACCTGGCACAGCAAAGTCCTGACCTATGAAGTGGATGGATAGACGGAGGCAGGGAAAGCAGGTGGTCAGGCTATGCCCTTGGGATAAGCTGGGACACTTGGCAGCACAGAGCCAGAGCCTTAGGTTCTGAGACCAGGCTATCTCCTCTTCATGATGGCACATACAGAATGGAGGCAACCCCAGGCTATACCAAGGCCCTAACCCTAAGCGGGCCATCAGCTCACTGGTGCCTTTTGGTTAATATCCCTCAGCCAGGCACCATGCCCTTGGCCCTGAAGCCTGAAAGCAGCCCCTACTGTGAAAGCTGCAGCTGAACTCATTATGTAGATGTGGAAACTGAGGCTAAGTGAGCAAAGAGGCAATCCCAAAGTGACTCGGGGTTTGGGAAGAATGTGATAAAGACAACCTGGGACTGGGAGGCTGTGGGTGGAATGTTCTCCAACATTCCTTCCCTGCTAAGCAAGACTGAGGCTTCAGGGACAAAGTTACACTTGCTTCTGACCCATCAGGAGACACCTTGCCCCGAGCATCTCCAAGCCCTGTCCTCTGATTGTGTGGCATTAAAGTTCCCCAGCCAGCTTAGAGAGAGGCTCATCATCTCCCAATGGGTCTCCAAGACTTCATCCTGATGGATTGGGCACAAGTCTTCCCAGGGGAGTGGGGACAGAGATGGGTTAGGTAGCTACAGGGTCCCTAGGAGCCAGTGTGGCATGGGAACTTGGCGATGGGGCAGGCTTCTCTTGGAGAGAATTAGTCTTTAGAGATCAACTCTAAAGATGAAGAGCTGTTCGCTTTTATAGGCTGCGGCTTACGTGCCTCGCAGAGAAATCGCCAAAGATAATAAGGGCCTGGGCCAGGCGGCCAGCACTGTGCCTCAGGCTGGGGCTTATTAATCAGTCTCTAGCTAGGCAGAGCAAGGTGCACCCCAACCCCCTCCTACAAGGCACAGGAGGGGAGGCAACGTGGGGGGGCACAGAACCTCCCAAGGACAAGGCCTGAGTCAGGAGATGGGGTTGAAGGTCTCCATGTTCCCAGCTAAAGAGATGTCTTTGATCCCTGCAGTAGGGTCGGTGGCTGCATCTGTGAAATGGCTGGCAGGTAAAGATGATCACTGGCAAGGCTGACAGCTTGAGTTCAATCCCTGGGAGCATGTAAAGGATAGAATTGGCTCCTAAAAGTTGTGTCTGACCTCTGCACATGTGCTGTAGCATGAATAACCCTGCAGCCAACCACACAAAGTAAGTAAAAAATAAAAAATAAAATTTAGGTGCTTGTCCAGTGAAAGCTAAGGGGGCCTGCAGGAGCCTCTCAGAGCCCTGGGAAACCCCCTCGCTGCATAATGCATGCACCCCATTGCTTCCCCTGGTGTCCCAGTCCCTTGGGACCTAGACAGAGAGCCTCATCTTGATGTCTGTGAAGGTCCCCCAGATCCTGGCATCCTCCACATAGCTTATTTGAGCCTTATCTCTGTACCCCCAACCTGGCCACATTTCCATCACCCGCTTCAGTCACTGAATGTTACCCCTGGCCTGAACAAAGAGAGAACAGAACACTGGCCCCTTATATCCTTCCAGGCCCCACACACCTAAAGCTTAGCCATGACCAGCCCCAAGGGCACACACTTGCTTGCTATCAGCTGCTCCCTCCCCAGGCCATACCCATCCAGTTCCCTTTCAGCCAAATGTCACCAACAGCTCTACTATGTGGCTTTCCCTGACCACCTCTGCTAGACCTAGGAACCTCAGGCTGGCTGTGCTCTTCCTGCCTCACCCCAAATCTGATGTAACTTCTCAAATTCCAGTGAATTAGAAGAAAGAGAACTCTTTCTTGTATGGCAACCACAGGGCCTGTGGTGGTTCTTGACTTGTGGGTTTTTCCCCTAGGGGACTCTATGTTCCCTTAGGTATGGGCTATGTCTCCTGGTGTGATGTAGGGTCTCCATAAATAGCCATGGAGTGAATTAAATGTGGCAAGGATTAAGGTTAGACCTTAGGAAAGACTTCCCAAACAGAATAGCTTGCTTGCTTTCTGGGATGTTTCTAGAAGTTTTGAAATAACTGAAACACAGGGCTGGGCATGGCTGGGAGGTTGACTGCTAGAGAGTGGCTTGAGGTTTGTTCAGCAAAAAGCTACCAGTCCCTCCAAGGAGAAGACTCAGGGACATCTTTCAGACATTCCAGAGCTGGAAGCCGGTCTGTAGTTCTAGCGTCTTATTTGGACACCTGGGAAACATCACTGCTGTGTCTTCCTGCCCCAAGGCACACAAGACCCTTCTGTGCAGGGACAGGAAGACACTCTAAGGAAGTGGGAGTCAGCCACTTGGGCAAGGTCATTCATCCAGTGAGGAGACAGATCAGGAGCAGAGCCAGGCAGGGCAGGTCCAAGGAGCGCCCCAGGAGTGTCCACACCTGGACATGAGGAAGGAGTGAGCGCCACTCAGCCCTGTCCACGTGACTAGCAGGTTCAGGGAAGAACACAGGCCCCTTCCTTCACCTTCACCCCACCTGCCCAGGTCTGTGGCCTCATCTATTAGATCTCCCAGTCTCCCAGAGTGTGTCAACAAAATGAGAGGCAAAGGTATAAGCTCCAGCTGGTGCTGGGGTGCCCTCTCAATGGATTCTCCTCCCAATGGCACTAGAGTATGCGTGTTCCCACACTCAGAGTGAAGAGGAGGGCTGTGACAAGGAACAGGCTATTGGAAGAACCAGCCTTATTGTGGTTGTACAGCACAGCAGACTCCCTTGGCAGCTCAGGTAAAGAGAGGAAGAAGAAGGGATGGTTGTTCCCATTTTACAGATGCACCAGTGGGATACAGCAACTTAGAAGAATCATAAATACACATCAGAGACCAAGATAAAATGGTCTGGAATGAAGGAGAAGGCCCCAAGAGAGTGAAGGTCCAACTCTCTCCCTCCAGCCCTGCTCTCACGATGTTGCTCATGGGAAAGATCTGGCTTCTGGTTTAAGCATACAGCAGGCACAAGAGCCAGCCTGGTGCATACTGGGTCACTATTTGATGATGGAAGGTGTATACGATACCTTCATACCCAGCACAGACGGCTGAGCTCTGCCTGCTGCAGCTCGAAGCTGCTCCTCAGGGGCAGCAGAGCCCAGGAGGCCACACCTGGCCCAGGATACCTTCAAGTCCCATCTGCAGCAGACAATCTCAGGAGCTCCATTCCTTCTCCCCCATGTTCCTCCTGGCCAAGCACCAAGCAGCTGACCTGGGCGACTGAGAAGGAATACAACCTGGCACTGAGGAGCTTGGTGAGGCAATGAAGGAACTCTGGGCGAGAAGCTTTCTAGAGCCAGGGTCCTGCTTTAAAAACAAAACTGCCTGGATCAAGAGCCCCACCCCAGGAATCCAGGGAGGCCTCCCAGAAGAGGCGGCCTCATTCTAGCCATGCATAAAACAGGTAGGGTATCTATCCCTGGATGTGGAGTGTGTTGGGTCAAATTAGAGAGCAAAACTCTAGAAGTGGGCTAGAACCCAGGGAGGAAAAAAACAGTAAGGAACCATAAGGTACCAAAGGAGAGGAGGCTGGACCACCCTGGGGCTCCTTGGGGATAATTCCTGAGTTGTAAGATCCCAGCAGGAAGGACCCTGTCACAAGAAGAGACAGTGAAGACAGATGCTATGGAAGGGACTGGTTGGAAGAACAGTGGGGACCTTGCTTTCTGGCCCACGTGCTGAGTGGCTTGGGCATATTTCATCTTATCCTGATGTGGGAATGTAGTGAGGTGGTATCAGGGTCCCCCTGCCAGGCCAGTGTCACTGCAGAAAGAAAAGCAGGTTGCAGTTTGAAGCGTGAGGGGCGGTCCTTGGCCACCCCCTCCTTCTCTGGTGGCAAATGCTCACTGTTCCTTCCCCAGTGACATCTGTCTGGGAGAAATTTGAAATTTAAAACGAGCAGCCCCATTATCTGCTCTCCTTGTCCAATGGCCTCCTCAACATGCCTGTCTATCCCAGTCCCTTGATGGCTCAGCCTGGGGCAGTCCTGCGGCCACCCCTCAGCCTCAGACACCGGATGCCCAGCCCATCAGCAGCCCTACCTGCTCTGTCCCAGCTGGTGCAGAGCACAGCCCTGGGCACCCTCCAAGCTGGGGCACTTCACTGTCCCTGAAGAGGGTTAGGGAAAGAAAAGTAGGCAGACCCTGGTTCAAATCTCTGCCGGGCTGCGTGGCCGCCTCGGGCTGCAGCTGGATGTCTCTGAGCCTGGCTCTTTTTGTCTTAAAGTCAAGAACCACAGTGCTCAGGCTTCTTATAGGAGATTAATATTAGTATTTCTTGGTCTCTTATTGGGTTGGGGTGTCCGGGTAAAGGAGGGAGGTGGGAGGCCATCCTGGGTGTGTGTGTAGGCGGGGAGGTCCTACTCTTGAAGCCCGGGAAGATGTGCGGGCACCTGGTACAGGTTGAGGACTTGCAAGTCGGGAGGACGCCGGTTGTGGCTGTGGGCGAATGGGACTCAGCACGCGGATCATCTGTCTGCTGTCCCCAACTGAAGGGCTGGTCCACAACCAACTATAGGTCCTCTCTTCCCTCTGCATGAGCGAGCAGCGGGGTCTCTCTGATGGGGGCGGGGACAGGCTGCAGTGAGTGCCTCCTGCAGGGACCACCCCGAGTTCAAGTCTCCTCTGAGGAAGGAGCCTGTGCAGTCCCCCCCAAGCCCTGCATAAGCTCCCCAAACTCCAGCCCCTGCACCTGTCCCCGCGCCCGTGGGTACCTGCGGTTTGTCGCGCGGTCGGTCTTCAAGTTGGGACGCGCCGCCCACGGTCTTCCACCGCTCGTGGACCATCTTCTCGCAGGACTCGCGGGGGCGCGGGGCGCGGCCGAGCGCAAGGGAGGCGCGGGATGCACCGGGTGCGCTGAGCGCGCGGGAGGCCCCCTTAGTGCTGGGGACCAAGGGCGGCCCGGGAGCGGCGGCCGCCAGCAAGGCTGCGTGTGAGCGCGTGTGATCGCGGGGAGCGCGGGCGCGAGCCTCCGAGAGCCGCCCGCGCCGCGCCGTCCCCGCGTCCCGCTCCCGCGCCTCCTGCGCGCTCCTCCCTCCGCCCTCCTCCCTCCTCGGTCTCTGCGTCTTCTCCGTCTCGGACTCTCAGGGCCTTTTATTGCTCCCCGCGGCTTCCCGGGCACGCGCGCGCGCTCCCCGCGGGCTCACAGAGTGACTCCCGCTCCAGCCCGGCCGCGAGTGGCGGGGACTAGTTAGCAGAAGCCGGCGAGACGGCAACCACGGGCTCCCCGAGGAGCCCGCGCTTCCTGCAGTGCCCCGCGCAAACTTCCTCTCGGGCGGACTCGCCGAAGTCCCCAGCTGCCGGGATCATCCCCGAGAAAGGGGCTGGGAGGAGACCCGGTGCCTCTTGCGGGACTCCGGGGGTCCAAGTCCCGGGTCAAGTGTGCGCGTGGCCAGCTGGTCACCAGCCCCGGGGTTTTGTGCTCAAGTCCCGGACCCTGCAGCCAGACGCCTGCACACTCCACGGCACCGGCCCAACCGGGGTCCCCGACGATGCGCTCCCTGAAAGCTGGCTTAGAGTTGTCCCGACCGCGTGAGGAGGTGTCTGAATCACCCCAGTGGGGGCTTCTTAGTCGTCCCTCCTACCAGCAACACTTTTTAAAGCGTTTAATCCGCCCGAGCAGCCTTCGGAGGTAATTGACAAAGTCCTTAATCTACGCTGTTAACGAGCTGCTGTTGTGGCTCCGACCGCGTGGCTCCCACGCGCCCCACGCCGGGCCCCGCCGGCCGCCCTTCCCCCACCTCCGCAGAGACGCTGGGCACCCCTGCTATTCCCTAAAGCTGTTTTCCGGCTCCGGGCGCTCGGGCCGCTGTGCTGTTCCCTGGCACCATTTTCATCTCTCTCCCACAGGCTGCCAGTCTGTCGCCCATCTTCGTCCCTCTAGGCACCTGGCAGGCGTGGGGCAGGCCTCGTGAGAGTGGGGCCCGAGCCTGACATGGGCAGAGTGGTCCCTGGGATTAGAGCTGGAGCTAGGCACCGTGGCCACATGCCCTCCCAGACTGTCACCAGCCAGAAACTGAGTCCGACAGTCTGCACAAACTTGCAGCGCTACCGCTGGTTGGCATCTCCTGCGGTCCCAGCCCAGCTTCCCACCCGCAAGCTGCCTGGGTTACTGCCGAATAACCTTAGGCTGGGGTTAGGAGAGGGCTCCATAGGAAGCATCTGTGCCCCCTCCTTATCAATTAAGGAAGCTGTAGGTGACCTCAGACCTAGGCAGAAGACTGGTCACTGGCCACTGAACCTCTTTTGACTCAGTTTCCTCTTGTATCCAAAGGGTCCATACATAAGCATCTTGGGGGTGGTGGCTCACACTTCCCTGCTGTAACCTCAGCCAGGCTTCATGCACTCTCAGAGCCTCAGTTTCCTCACTGAGCAAGCAAGGCTGGAGCAGAGCTAGGGAGTTCCCAGGCCCCCTCATAAGAAGCAGGTGAATGGATCTCTGATTCCACCATGCCAGGAGAGGATTTTTACTCCAGGTAAGGTGTGTGTGCACTAAAAATCTCCCTGGGTGATCCTGAACGGGACTTTGGGAAAAGGATGCAAAGGTCCTCAGGGTATATGAGGAGAACACTCAATCCCTTCAGGCCGGGCATTCTTGCTTCAGGGACTCTGCTTTGATGGTTAGACCAGGGAAGCCAGGCACTGAGTGGGAAACACAGTGAACTTGGGCAGGTGTACATGGGAGCCTTCAGGACATCTGCTCCCGGACCTGTGGAAGGCAGGTAAGCGGGGGCCACCTAGCGGCTCCTCCTGGCAGTGGGACCTGTCATCTACTCAGCAAGAGTCCTCAATTCTCCTGCCTGCTGGGATGCAGATGGGGGGTAGTGTGAGCTGTGAGTCTTATCCCATTACTACCCTGCTACTGTGCTCTTGGGTCAGGTGACACCAGGAAGGTCACTGGTGAACTAGGATTGGCAAATGTATACCCAGCCCAGGTACACTGCACTGACCCCAGCACACAGGCTCCTCGGCCCTATGGAGGATTATGGATGAGATGAACCAGCACCTTCCCCATGCTTTGTGGTCCTTTATGAGGCTGATGGGGGCCACGCATCAGGGACAAGTCTGTCTGAACTTGGCACCTTGGCAGGGTGGAAGCAGCTTTTTATCCAGCTCAGGGACTAGGCGAGGCCTCAGGAAAGACAATCCAGTATTCACAAGCTACAAAGACTTAATCCAGAACTGTCTGCCACCCTTATCCCTCTGCTCTGGCTCACCATCTCTTCAGGGTCTCATTTCTTCTTCCTGCAGTCCCTTGAGTGTGATGACTCAAACCGTCAGGCATCAACAGTCAGGAGATTTTAGTGGACATTCTAGAGAGAGGGTCTGGCCAGGCCCTGCCTCTCCTTCTGAGCCAGGACCCATTAGTCACAGATTGTCAGCTAGCCAAAGGTAGGTGTCCTCCACAGGGACCTCACTATAGTTCAGTGGGAGGACATGGCTCCTGGGTGCCTTCACACAGAGGTCTACAGGATGGGCAGAGAGGACAAAAATAAAGACAGATAATGAGACAAAGAAGAGTTGCTCTGGGGACCTGGAGTGACAACACCCCCCAGTGCCAGCTCAGGACTGGAACTTAATGGAGCATCATTGTCCTGTATGGGGCACCAGGATTCTCCTAGCTACCCTGATAGATCAAAGCTAATGTTAGTCTTCTTCATGGATGATGAACCAGACTCAGAAATACAGTTAAATAACTTACCTCACAGTCTAAAACAGTGCAATTACTGCACATCATCATTTACTAAAGACTTCCCACATGCTGAACACCATTCAAACAAGTTCACTGTCTTCTTTCCGAAGACCTGCAAAGGGTATTAATATCCCCATTTTACAGATGAGGCAGCTGAAGGTACCTTGACTAAGACCATACAGCAACTGGTAGATCCAGAATTTGAATCCAATTCTGAATTTGAAGCAAGTGCTCTGCTGGAGCCCATCTCTCCTCAAAAGTCTCAGTGCCTCCTGGTTGGCCTGAGACTCCCAGAGAGTTGGGGGTGGGGGGTGTTCGGGGCCCTAGAACGTGGGCTGAATGTCAAATGTGCCTGTCTCTGGAGGCCTGGGGGCAGCTGGCCAAAAGGTCAGGACCTCTGGCCCTCGTCCACCCGCCTCTCCCCACACACTGCCCAGGGCATTTCACTCTCCTGGTAAAGTGGTTTCAACTCACCTCTGACAGTCACATTTATCATTAAAAATAAATTCATCCTGGCTCCCCTTGGCCCGGGAAGGTACTGTGCAGTGATTCAGTGGGCTTGTCACCCTCGCAGTTAGGCAAGGGGAACCAAACAACTGGATGGTCTCCAGCGCCAGAGCCTCATTTTCTGCACTGGAGCCAGAAATGTACAGTGGGCTGACATTTAATTTAGAATCCAACATACCTTGACACAAACTCATAATACAAAGGCGGGGGTGGCTGGGGGCTGCCAAGCTGGGCAGGGATGGGGGGGTCCGAGTGACAAGGTAGATTTTTTTCTTTCTTTCTTTCTTTTTTATTTTTGCTTTGTCAACATGATGACGAGCCAGAGACTGCATCAAAGGCAAGAATTAGCAGGGACTGAGTGTGTGTGTGTCTGTGTGTGTGTGTGTGTGTGTGTGTGTGTGTGTGAGAGAGAGAGAGAGAGAGAGAGAGAGAGAGTGTGTGTGTGAGAGAGAGAAAGAGTGTGTGTGTGTGTGAGAGAGAGAGTGTGTGTGAGGAGAGAGAGAAAGAGTGTGTGTGTGTGTGTGTGTGTGTGTGTGTGTGTGTGAGAGAGAGAGAAAGAGAGAGAGAGAGAGAGAAAGAGAGAGAGACTGTGTGTCCATACCCTAAGTCCACTGGGATGGCATCTTCAGCATCTTGAGGTAAGTCTGCTAGGTCAAATATTACCGTACTGGAGAGAGAAGTATGTGCCAAGGCTCAGGTGTCACAGCCAATCCTGGCATCTGGGAGCTGGACAATACAGACCTGACACACATGGATGGCAGGCATCCGCACCGTTCATCCATGTCTCTGGTTCTCCCGATCCTAAGACACATCCTCGTGTTCAGTAAATACAGGGCATGAAGGAAATATGTCATTTTAAACATTTCAGCAGTTTCTCTCAGGAGGAAGCCTGGGTTTTACTGGACAGAACAGTCTGATGGGCCATTTGGTTGTTGAAATTGGAGGTTCACTAGACTGGGGAAGCAGCTTGGTAGGTAAAGAGCTTACTCTGCAAGCATGAGGACCTGAGATTGGATTCCAGCACCCACCTAAAAGCCAGGTGCATCATACTTATATCTCTAAGCACTGGGGGTATAGAAACAGGATTTCTAGGTCTTGTTGGCTAGCTAGCAAGCCACCAAAATGGCAAGCTTCAGGTTCAGGAAGATGTTTATCTTAAAAAAAAAAAAAAAAGAAAGAAAAGATGACCCACACATGTGTGCACATGCGTGCATACACACATGCACTCATCTATTGGAGGGTCACTGGGAGGAGAGGGTAGAGAACGAAGGACCAATGACACAAGAAACCGGCTGGGAGGGGACAGAGAGACTGTGTCCCCTGGAGGGACAGTAGAAGATGGGCAGAGCAGGCCTGGCAGAGGTGAGGTGGTGTACTTCTGAAGAGCTTGGCGTCCCTAAGGCTGTGAGCAGAGAAGGCAGGAAAAAGAAGACCCAGGAGACGGGGATCCCAGATGCACAGAGTTTACCACTAGGCAGAAAACCCAAGCAGGAGAAACAGTCTCTGGGAGGCCCCAGATCACAACGTTTGAGTGTCTGCTGTGTGCCCAGTCTCTGAGGGTCCTTCTTATTAGCCATGTGACAAGAAGAGATGAGGTAAATCCACAGAGGACAGCACCTGCTGGAGGCTGCACATCTAAATGCCACAGTGTGAATTTAAGCTCCCCAGCCAGACTCCAGATTCCTCACTTTAAACTTTGTTTAATTTTATTTTTAATTCCTGAGCCATGGAGCATGCGTGGAGGTCAGAGGTCATTCCTGTGGAGTCGCTTTTCACCTTTGTGTGAATCCTGGGGAAGGAAGGGTGCAGTAGCAAAGGCCAGTCTCCGATGTCCCTCTTCAGTTTTCGCCTACCTTGGGACAGTCCTCACTAGGACTGAGGCCCACCTTTCAGCATCCTCCTGTCTTCTCTTCACATCCCCGGAGCTAGGAATATAAGCACACAGCATTTTGCTCAGCCTTTTATGTGAGCTCTGGGGCTCACACTCAAGTCTCCATGCTTGAAAGCATTTTAGTCGGTAAGAGCTGTCTCCCCAGCTCCAAATGTACAGGTCTTTAAAAAAGTAACACAAACACACACACAAAGATTTACTCATTTTTATTTTATGAGTATGGGCATTTTGCCTGCATGTGTGTGCAATGCCTGCAGAGATCAGAAGAAGGTATTAGATCCACTGAAACCACCACGTGGGTGCTGGAAATTGATCCCTGATCCCCAGCAAGAGTACCCAAGCTCTTACCTCCCTAGTTTCAAATCTGTAGATCTTCAGGGGAGTTAGGTTCATCATGCCAATCAACATGGAGGTCACTTATGGCACCTTGGACTCCTACCTGGTCACGTTCCCTCCAATGTTACAACTGTTCTTGCTTCTCCTTGCCTTTTCTTTTGCACAAGGTCTTCTGTAGCCGTGGCTAGCCTTGAACTTGCTGTGTAGTTGAGAATGATTTGTTCTCATGATCTACCTGCCTCTGCAGTGCTGGATTTGTATCACCATTCTTGGTTCATGTGGTGCTGGGGATGGAACCCAGGGCTTTCTGCCAGCTGTGAGCACTTGTGTACATGCCCCTGATTCTCACATACCTCATGTACAGCCTCTGGGCACTCTGCAGGACCATAGAGGGTGTCTGTTCAAATTGCTGCACATGATGGTTATTCCACCAGTCACCTTCACCCACAGAGGGCGGAATCCAGGCACCTGGTTCCCTTCCCCAATGCTCAGTGGGAAGCTGGGTGGTGATGTGCCCCAGGTACACCCTGTTACTCTGTGTCTTGGCTCTCTAGCCTTGTCACCTCATCACACCCACCCCTGAAGGACAACATGCCTCATCCAGTGTGGACCCTTACAATGAGGGGAAAGGTGTCTGTCCCCAGGGAAAGCCTGCCCTCGTGGGTACCCTCTCCAGTGTTGCCTGCTAGAGGGCTGATTTTAATGCTGTGGCAGGGCAAGCTGCTCAGCTGTCACTGTGCCTCTGAGGAGGTTGACGCCTGGGTCAACACTTAGAAACCATGTCAGTGGGAAGGAAGGGCATGTCAATCATCTCCTTCCAGGCTTGAGGGCTTCAGTGCCCAGCCCCCACCAATGCCAAGAGCACAGCACTGGTCCCTCCCCAAACCTGCCTGATTGCTTTCCTATGCAGTTGGACCAATCCACACTCCCATGTTCAGGGAGATTTCAAGCCCCACAGCCCCCTTCCATGGCACCATCCTGTGCATGGCTGGTTGGTTTTTGTGTCTCCCAACTGGCCTCGGGTTTGGGAGTTTGTGCTCTGAGCCCTGCTCGAATTTCAGTTGGAGTGACAGGTGACAGTGGGCAGTACCAGCACCATGACCTCACGGGGGCTTCAGCTGACCCCTCATCCCCTCAGTACTCAGCCATCTCTCTAGCTCTCTCCTCTGCTGTGCCCCTCCCACCCACAGACAATCTGCAGCCAGCACCTTCGGCAAATATTTATTAAGCGCTACTATGTGGAGTTTAAGCCTAGTAATGTTAGCTACAGTTAAATGGTGTGTGTTTGAGAAAACGAAGCGGGTGCTAGGGAAGGGCTGATGGAGGGTTAGGGAGGTGCTGAGGGAGAGCTCTCTCTCCAGGTACAGGGAGTGGCAGATGTAAAGGTCCTGGGGTTCCAACAGAACTGGCAGGTATTAAGGACAGGATGATGGAGAGATGAGATCAGAGACAGAGGAAGGCTGGGTGATGCAAGGCGAGGGACACACTGAGATTTCATAACAGTCATGATGAGAAGCCACTGGGACATGACAGGCAGAGGCAGATGAGCCAGCATTCAACAGACATCTTTGACAGTTCCTTTTAGCCACCACATTTGCACAGGCTCTGAGGGCATCTGGGGCAGGCGGCTGAGGAGGCTGCTGCTGCCAGATGTGGATCAGCTCAGGCAGTACTGATGGCCACGTGAACCACACAGGGGCAGGGCAGAGCTGGGATGATTCCAGTAAGCCTGCAGACAGTGGTTGGAGGAGGAGCATTGTATCACTGTGATGCTGTTACATGCAGCAACGCGAGGACCCGAAGATGAGTTTTGGCTCACAGTTTCAGAGGAAACAGTCCATTGTGAAAGCACATTCTGGCTGACAGGAACCAGGGGAAAGATTACAGGATGGAGCTGGGGCAACACAGATTACAAGAGGCTTGCATTTCTCTCAGGGCTCTGAGAAGCTACTGATCCCAGAGTGGAGAGACTGTGCTATTATGATCCTGAATCCAGTTGAACTACCAGTCAGAGAGACGGATGTAGTTTAGTAAGCTGTTGTGTTGGAGATGGTTGTTACCCAGCATTGCTGACTAAGGCACAAGCAGAGGCAATTGGTCTTGTATGAAATCAAAAGACCATCTACTATTGAATCTAGAAACTGCCTTCATTACTGATTTAGATCACTTCTTTTGAATCTGTGTTTTGTTTGTTTCTTTTCAGATCAAGTCTCCTATGCTGGCCTTGAACTTGCTATGTGGCCAGTGGTGGGTGACCTTGAACTCCTGATCCTCTTGCCTCCATTTCTCAAGTGCTTGGACTACAGGTTTTAGCTACCACATTTGGGTAATGTAGTGTTGGGGATGGAACCTTGGGCATGGTGCATATTGAGTAGGCACCCCACACCTGAGCTCCCCATCCCCAGTGCATGCTGTCATGCATTGCTGGAGGTCATGGACATACCTCACTCCCAGACAGAAACTTCTTAGGAATCTGTGTTTGGGCAGCGTATGATGAGTGAGGGCCTATCAGTGTGCAGCCCCTTGGTGTTTAGATGGAAAAACAGCAGCTTATTTCATCAATATTCAACATAGCCCAGCAAAACTGTGTTGTCAGACCTCTGGCCTGTGGACGCTCAGCTCCGAAAACTCAGTGCTTCCATTCCAGGCCACACCAAAGCATGCAACTGCACCTTGACCCCAAGGTAGCTTTGGTCACAGTCTTGTAGAAGCTGGATGATTCAGAGAGACCCTTTCGGCTCCCTCACCTTTGTTTGGGACCTGGGTTCCTGTCTTGAGCTTCAGGGCCATCTTCAGATCTGTCCCTTGTCCCGTGTCTGTCCCACGAGGCTGCCAGTGCCATGCATGCAGATTGGCTGGCATCACCTAGTCCTTTCTGCCACCATCAGTGAGTTCTGATCTAACTGGTGTTTAGAGACTGCTGCCATAGCGTGACACCAGCCATGGGGCCATGAGGCATCAGTGTTCTTACACCTCAGGCTGATCAGGGGTAGCCTTAGTGTTTGATCACACACACCATTGGGAGTACCAGTTACACAGCTGGGACAAGGTTCCAATATTCTTTTTTGTGTTTTGTGCTTGTTTTTTGCTTTTTGAGACAGAATTATCTCTGTGTAGCCTTGGATGTGCTGGGACACAGTCTGTAGAGCAGACTGACCTCAAACTCAGAGATCCACCTGCCTCTGCCTCCCAAATGCTGATTAAAAGAGTGCACCGTCACCACTTGGCATATTCTTAGCCTTTTCAAATCACATTTGTTTTACTTTTTAATTTCTGTTATGCTTTATTTATTTATCATGTGTGCGCACATGCCTGTGTGTACATGTGCTTGTATGTATTGTGTGCATGCATGTGTACACTGTGCTTCTCGCAAGCAGAGGGCAGGGACAACTTTCTTCCTCCGTGCAGATTCTGAGAGTCAAACTCAGGTTATCAGGCTCATCTGGAGTCTCTGTGGTCCTCTGAGACGTCTGCGTGGCCCGTCACAGACCTTCCAGAAGGACGCATCTTCTTTAGGAGGACAACTGGGGTTAGCAGAGGAACAGGGAGATATGAGTAGGAAATTCTGATGGCACCATGCTAATTATTCCAAACTTCCTGAAGAATTAAGCCTGTTTGACACTGGCAGCAGGTGATGTGTGCAGAGGGTGATCTGGGGGTCCAGAGCTGAGCTGAGCTGAGTTTCCATGCATCCACCCTCCACAGGAATCCATCTTTTAGTAAGGTTATCCCATTTACAGACAAGGGACCAGAGACCCCAAGAGGCCACACAGGGAAGCCTGGAGCACCCCCCGACACACACATGGTCTGCCTCCAGAACTGAAATGGCAGAGCTGCGTGTTTATAAATCTTGCTTCTTTTTGGACATTTATTTCCACTTTGTAGCTGTTGATAAACAGCACACCATGAACAGCCTGCATCACAGAGCAGCCTCACTAATTATTCCCTTAGATGGATTCCCAGGAAGAGAATTACAGAGTCAAAGGGCAAGCCTATCTGTAAGACATTCCATCCCCTCATCCAGGCTGGCCTTGCTTCTGCAGTCTCAGGAGTTCTTTCCCACAGTTCCCAGAGCCCTGGGTTGGTGGGAAGGCTCCAGCCTTGGCCTACCGGTGTCCTACAGTGATGGCCTTCTCTGCACCTGAGGATATGGGGCAACCTCTATCCCACATATCAGGTTCTGTCCTGCAGCCCAGAAGACAGGCTGAGGCCGCACTGGGACCACAAGGACGCAGGGTTGTGATGAAGGACCATGCTTGCTCCAGAACACAGTGGGCTTGGTTATGAATGAATGAGTGAGTGAATGAATGAATTAATGAGACCTGATTTCATCTGCTCCTAGCTACAGAGCAGCTCCCTGTGTACCAGTCCCTCATCTGATGTCACAGGCCCCCACATGAGGAAGGCAGCTTGCTGCTGTGAGGGAAGGGAAGGTGGGAAGAAGAAGGCCCATCATCAGCTTCATCATTAGCTTTATTCCCACCATCATTGTCATAACCATCACCACCCCAGTCATCTTCATCACCATCACCACCCCAGTCATCTTCATCACCATCACCACCCCAGTCATCTTCATCACCATCACCACCCCAGTCATCTTCATCACCATCACCACCCCAGTCATCCTCATCACCATCACCACCACCACCCCAGTCATCTTCATCACCATCACCACCCCAGTCATCTTCATCACCATCACCACCCCAGTCATCTTCATCACCATCACCACCCCAGTCATCTTCATCACCATCACCACCACTACTTTAGGGGTCAACTGTATCTCTTAGAACTGTACCCCTCAGCAGAATCTTCTCATCTCAGAGGCCTGGCTTTCACCTGGGAGAATAGTCTCTGCCAGCTGGGGCTGGATGGCTCCTTCTCCCTCTGCCTGGCTGGCTTCCTTCTAGAGTGCCCTCCCCATGTGACTACCCTGGAGCTCAGTTGTAACTTGTCTCTTGGAGTAGCGCAACACTCCACCCTGCTCCTGACCATCCATCCCTTCAGGGTTTGCTGTGAACTTCAGGCTGAAGGGATGGCCTTCACCCCTGACAAGGCTAGTTGCAGCTTGCCATCTCCCCTAGTTAACCCTGATGCTACCAAGAAGAATATGTCACACAGTGCTGTTGTATCACCCACTCTGAACTCAGCAGCAGGAGGGACAGAAGTCACTCAAATAGTATGGGACAGGCTTAGGCTGTGTATTGGGAGACGGGCCTCCAGGATGCCCCCATCTCATGACACCCATTCTGTTCTGCCCAGCACTCTGTGTCTGAAGCCTCGGCTCAGAGCAGACAACCATGTTAATCCTGTCCCAGGCTGGTGGTCACTCCACTAGGCGGGGGAGCCAGCTGCCCAAAAAGCTGGTGCTGAATCTGGGTTGGCAGCCAATGGCATCATAGCGCCACCTGGAGATTATCTACCAGTGGTTAGTTCCCAACAGCAGCAGGCCCCAGCGCCCCAAAAGAAAATAGCTAGCTATTAAAGAGATTCATGGGAAGGGGTGAGGCAAGAGGGAGGGCTAATCAAGCTGTCCTGATTGTAATTGTCCAAAGGTGCTGGCCTTGCTCATAAACAGCCGGCCTCACCCGGCCGCCTCGGCATCTCGGCAGGACTTCTCCCTGCTGGGACCATGCGAGGTAATGTTCTTTCAACATAACTCTATTTAAATTCACATTTCCATCATCCCCCAGAGGAGCCGCGAGAGAGCTGAGCTGCGTGGTATAAGCCGGCAAAGGATTAGATGGGGTGGGTGGTGGGGTTTTTTCCTTTTTACTTTCCCTTAGTGATGGAGATGGGGCCGTGGTGGTGCAGGAGGGGTGGGGGCTGTTCTAGAATCCTGCAATGTCAGAACAGGAAGAGCTGCTAACGGCTAGCTAGCTTAGCCCTCTTGACATCCAGATAGGAAACTGAGGCCCACAAGGGCCCTTCAGCAGGCCCAGACCCTGGGGCCAATGACAAGGAAGGTCATCTGGAGAGGGCAGCCCAAGGAGGGTCTTCAAGGCCCAGAGCTGGGGGCCTCTGTGCCTGCTCAATGCCTGGGGACCTGACTTTTCTCCAAGCCAATGGACAAACCAGCAGGACCCCCAAGAGACTCGGCTCCTTCCCTGCTGCTCCGCTGAGCCCAGGAGGTGACAAAAGTCACCTTTCTCCAACACAGCTGGACCTCATTTCCTCCACAGGAGGTCCCCAGGGGCTGGCAAAGGCCAAGACTTCTCAGCAGATGGTAAGAGGTAGGTGGAGCCTGTGAAGCAGACAGGGCCCTGGCACAGGGGTGGATAGATTGGCCAGGAGTGTGGCTCCCTGGGGAGGGTGAAGTCTGTGTCACAGGCAGGGCCCTGGCAGTGGAACAATTTCCCTGGCTGTGAAGTTTGGCTGGGACGAACCTGTCTTGGGGACTGTCACCTGCGGGGGGGGGGGGGGGGGGGGGGGGAGGGGGGTGGAGCTGGGAACAGAAGCCACGAGGCAGAGAGAAGTACAGCATTTGGGGAGCTCCTGCCTTCAGAGAGAAGGGAATGTGGGGAGCCTTCAGAAAGGCATCTAGGCTTTTTGTTGTGGTGGTGGTGGGTGGTGGTTGTTTACATTACCTTTGGCACCTTGGGCACTGGGAGCTATAACCCAGCTAGATTCCCCTGCCAGGAGGCCTCACCACAGGGATAGTGGAGTGAGCATGAGATCCTCTTTCTCTTAGCAGGCAGACAGAGCCCAGAACTAGTGCTGGTACCATGTTCAGGAGAGCAGCTCCACCTGGGCTTCAGGAAGGCTAGAGAAGAATCTGGGAGCCAGGCACCCTAAGCATCTAGTCAGCAGCCTTCTTGTATGTACTCTCTGACTTCTGTTAAGTTGTAGCTTCTCTCTGGCCTCAGTTTCCCCATCTGTTAATCAGCTTCCTTCCAAAAGTCA
The DNA here is from genome assembly GCA_004025045.1 of Sigmodon hispidus. Lineage (NCBI taxonomy): Eukaryota > Metazoa > Chordata > Mammalia > Rodentia > Cricetidae > Sigmodon > Sigmodon hispidus. Next base: position 165,702 of record PVIH01002900.1, read on the forward strand.
GATAAAAAGAACATAAAACTACTCTGCAATAGGGCTTAGTAGTCACAGGCTCAGATGGTGGCTGGACAAAGGAGATATCAATCACCGCAGGGTCCCCTGGCTGACCAACATCTGTATCCCGGAAACAGGGGCTAGAGCAGTGGAGGCAAGCAGGTCTATCTGAGGACTGGTCCAGCCCTGCTGCTCTGCGAGACCTTAGGCAAGAGACAGACAGAGACAGCATCTCCCGAAGTCTCCACTTATTCATATGTAGATAAAAATTTAAAAAAAATACAATAGGGCAAACCTGCTTGGGTAGCCACAAAGATGAAACACACAGCAACTGGCTCCCCAGCATGGGCCTGGCACTCTCAAGGGCTATTGTTATCATCATCACACCCCAGCCCATTGTGCTGGCTAGTTTTATGTCAGCTTGGCACATGCTGGGGACTGAGAAATGCCCCAACCAGACTGGCCTGTGGGCAAGTCTACTGTGCATTTTCTTATTAATGATTGATGTGGGAGAACCCAGCTCATTGTGGGTGGGGCCACCCCAGGTTGGTGGTCCTGGGTGCTGTAAGAGTGCAGGCTGAGCAAAGCATGAGAAGCAAACCAGTTAGCAGCACCCCTCCATGGCCACGGCATCAGCTCCTGCCTCCAGGCTCCTGCTCTGTTTGAGTTCCTGCCCTGATGGACTGTGATGTGGAAGTGTGAGCTGAAATAAACTCTTTCCTCCCCAAGTTGCTTTTGTTCATGGTGTTTTATCACAGCAATAGAAACCTAAGTCATTTACCATCACCAAAACTGCTGCCACTGCCTCACCACCGTCACCACCCCAGCCCCATCAATCTCTTACAACCACATTAACCCATCACTGCCAACATCATTGCCAGCATCCTCACCATCACCACCACCTTCATCTCTGCCATCTGCACTCTGTCACCTGCTCTGGCTCTACCACACCTCTCCTGATCCTACACAGAGGCCTCCATGCCCTGTTTTCTGCAGAAACCACTAGATACTTTTCCAGGGCCAAGCCTAATCTGCACCCTTGAACAGTAAGTACCACAGAGCTAAAACATGCCCACTCACAGACCCAGCATTAATTTCTTGATTACCAGGCTCCGAAGCTCTGCCAGCCCAGGGCCACCTGTGGGGCCTGATTAGGAAGCTAGTGCCTATTTTTGGCCTAGGGTTACTGCTCCTGGCTCCCACCTGCCACTGTCCCTTATAGTCCCCATAATTATGAACTTCAGAGGACTCACAACAGAGCCCAATGGAATAAGTAGTCGTTGCCCCTGGAGCCCAGCCTCAGAGGGGCCCAGGAAGAGAGGGATTTGACCAAGGCCCTGCCTGCTCTCCTGCCCTGGAGCCTGGACACCCCTCCTCCTGAGGCCTCGGAGGGGGGTAGGTTTCAGGGACACTGACAGCAAACAGAGAGGCAAAAGTAGCTTTGACTGTTTTGTTCTGGAGGCTTTCTTGGACTCTAAGCTGTCCAGACCAAGGCAGCCTGTGCAGTGTGGCCTATGTGACATCCCCCCCACACACACACACATCACCTTGAATCTGCTAGGAAAGTACCCACCCTGTGTCACTAGAGGCTTCAGAACAAGTGTGAGCTGGGGCTGGTGGCTGACATCCACCCAGGCCCCGAGGGAGGAGAGGGTACTTAGGCCCAAGAAGGAAGATGGGGGTGAGCTGTAGCAGTGCTCAGCATGTTGGAGCACAGGCTGCCCTCCAGTGAGGAGGCTCCATGGCAGTCCTGACCACCGACCTGAGAAGGCCTCCACTGAGCCCCTGTCCCAGAGGAGGAGAAGCAGGTGTGAAGATCTCCAAATAGGACCCAAAAAGGCAGCAACTAGGATCCTGCTCTAGAACTTCCTTACAATTCCCATGAGTCCTGAGGCCAGGATGGAGGCACTGCCTGTATAGCTGGGTCCTGGGGCCAGGCACCGACTCATCCTCAGATACTGAGTAACAGCTTCCAACCCGAAGGATCTTCCAGGCAAGGGCTGAGCTCACAGGCCTCCCAGAACAGTTGGAATAATGATATGTCTTTTTAAGCAAGATAACAAATGGTAGAGGAATTGAAAACATGTCTCACATGTGAAGCTGGCTTGTGCGTGCCAGCTTGGAGGGTGGGCGTGGGCTGCCTGGGAGGGGGTGGAAACCCAAAGGGGATGGGGAGGCAGCAAAGGACACCTGTTTCTGAGCAATGACCCAGATGTGACAAGTTACTCCCAAAGTGGCAGAACCCCCTCTCCCCTCTGCACTGCAGGGTCCCACTGGCCCAGAGTACCCCTGAGCCTTGGAGGAGCCCTCCTACCATATATATATCCTGTCCCCATCTGTCAAATTAAGTTTCTGGCATGACTTCACCCATGATGCTCCATTCAAACAAGGTATTATCTGGGAGCTCCTCCCACCAAAACTAAACCAAATTAAACCCAAAACCAGCAGAACTGTTCTGGGTCTGCCATTTTTGAAAGGTCTGGGTTGCCCTGATCATCTCAGTGTTCCCCTTCTGCCATTCCTGACTACTGTTGTGTGACTTTTCCTGGGGAGCCAAGAAATAAGCCCCTGTTCACCCAGATGGGGCGTAGATAACAGACCTAAGACACCCATCTGTGTGGGTGACCCAGTGAGTTAACTGGGCATCAATACAGGTATGTGGGTGACCACAGCACGGATGGCAATTCACTGTGCTGCACCAGACAGACCCTCTTCCTAACAATTACTCATGGCTTTTATAACTTTGAAGAAGGGAATTGTGAAATTTGCAACTTTATGAGCTTAAATATTTTTTTTACAACCTGTTTATTTGGAGGGGGAGTATTTGCAAGCTATGGCTTGTAGATCAGTCAGATCTCAGAGGGAATGGTTCTTGCCTTCGACCATGTGGGTCCTGGGGATTGAACTCAGGTCCTCAGTCTTGGCAGCAAGCATCTTTCCTTTCTGGGCCATCTCACTGGCCCCTTTCTGAACTGCTGATTTTATCTGATTTCTGAGCCCTGCAAATTTACTTAGCTTGAATTCAGAGATGCAGGCTTACTCCCATAGCCCTGACCGGCCTGGAACTCTTTATGTAAGCCAGCCTGCCCTCAAACTGACCGAGATCTGCTGAGTATCAGGATTGAAGGTGTGGACTACCATGCCCAGATTCTTGTGTTTCCCTTAGAGTACAATAGCTGCACAACACAGCCCCTCAGAAGTCTGTCTCTTTAGAGAGCCAGAGGCTGCAGGCACAGAGGTATACTTCTTGGTGTAATCTCTTTGTCTCTCTCATGCTGGGGATTGAACTCAGAGTCTCAGCTGTGTCAGGAAAGCAGTGAACCCAACACCCCAGGTCTGTCTGGCGTAGTCATGTCTCCTAACACAGTAGCAGGCAATCTTAAGATTCCAAGCAGATCTTGGTCCTTTGCTAGCCCAGACAGTGACTGTATTGCTATGGCCACAGAGCCATGGTTCAGATGCCATCTGAGGCAGGTGATGAGAGGAAGAAGGTGGACACTGGGGATATAGATGAATCAGTGAAGTTCCCTTCTCAGAACCCAGCGGGAAAGATAGAGAGAGGTGGATCCCTAGGGCTCACTGGACACTCAGACTAGCCTGCTTGGCAAATTCCAGGCCAGTGAGAGATTCATCTCTTAAAAATCAAAGGTTGAAGCTGGCCAGTGGTAGCACATGCCTTTAATCCCAGCACTCTGGAGGCAGAGGCAGGCAAATATCTGAGTTCCAGGCCAGCCTGATCTACAGAGTAAGTTCTAGCCTGAGCTGCATAGGAAAATCCTATCTCAAAAGCCAAAAACAAAAAACAAAATATTATTTTCTCTGTGTTCTTTACATAGAGAAAATAATAATAAGTAAGTAAAATAAAAGATTGATGATGATACCGACTCCAAGTGTATGCACACACATATATACGTACAAAAGAAGGTGCATATTAACTATTCTGAGGGTGGACCCTGGAAAACTTGAGGTCACCTAGAACTGCTTTGACATCTAGGGATTAGGGTTCAACCCTTGTCCAGCACAGAGTGGAACACTTGGTCATATTGTGTATCCTATGTGACTCCAAGCTCCTCATTTCTGGGGGAGTCCTAGAGGACCAGAAAGACTCCACCTGGGTTAGGGTGGGGAGGGGTTTTCTGCAGAGAGAGTCAAGGGCTTGGAGACTTGCTGCAATGGTGTCAGCTGGAAGCTGCACAAAGGTCAGGACAAGTGATGGTCACTGGGCCCCAGTGTGTGTGTGGGACACAGAGTCAGCAGGCTGGAGTAGGAACAGCTCAGCGGTGGGTGTCAGAGAAGCGGCTGTGAAGAGCGGTCCTGAGCAGGTGCTCAGTCTGAGCACTGGACATGGGCCAGTCCTCTTGAGGGAGAGTTTGGGGCAAGGACTGGGGTGGGGACAATTTGAAGCTTCAGAATGGACTGCTGAGCCAGGGAAGACTCCATGGGGGAGGCAGCAGGTCACCCAGGTGCAGACCCAGCCCAGACGGGGCTTCAGGTGCGAACTCAGGGTTGTACCCTTGGTGTCTGCATAGCCAGAAGGTGAGGATATCGCCCAGGTGCTAGGGTGAGCAGACCAAGTTGTCTTTGGGGACTCCACACACTCAGGGACTCAGGGTTGGAGAAGCTTTCTCCATCAGAGGCTACCCTTAAGGGCAGGTGGATTCCCCACTGAAGACCCTTGGAGACTGCCCCCCGCCGAAACATGTATGATAAATCTGAGAGTAGACTGGGAGGAGGGGACAATGAATGAAATGTCCTGGAGCTGATGTGACCCTAAGCCTTGGAGCTGAGCCAGTAATACCTGGCAGCCAATCCAAGACACCAGTGTTCTAATGAGTCAGACATACAGAGGGACTTCATCACAGGGCTTCATGGGGGACCTGCCAATGCCTCTTCTCCCACCCAGATATCTCCAGCTGACCCTCTGCCTCCAGCTGCGGGATATTAGCTGGGATCCAAGGGAAAAGGGACAACCCTAAGCCAGTGGTTTCAGGGATGTGAGTGGACTGCCCGCCTCAGGGCTTCATCAGAGAGCTCACTATATTAATAATGAAAGGATAGCTCCCTCACAGACTCAGGGCCTATGTTGGGCTATGGCAGGAGTTTGGAATGCCAAGTTGTCCCAGGATACCACCATAGACAGATGAGGGGGCACAGGCTATGGTGGGCAGACTGACCTTTGTGGCAGCCTGCCCCTAGCCCCCAGTGGCTGTCTGGGATGTCTTTAAGGACGCTTTGTTAAGTCTTATTAAATATGCATTGGCCCCATTAAAATTTAATGTCCCGCTTTGAGGTGTCACATTCTTTACCTCCTCCTGGAATCGGGGAGGGATGGGTGGAAGAAAACATATTGGGGACCCAGGCAGAGGGGAGCCTGAGGGGACCTGGGCTCTGTGATCTTCACCCAGTGCCCAGGCTTTGGGCATCCAAGGCTCCAGGCTGGTAGGCTATATTCTTAGTCACCCCACTAAGCTGAGCTAGATCCCTCGACTCCACAGAGCCAAACAGCAAACATCTTAGACTTTGTGTAATCGTCCCTGATTTACTTCTTCTGTGAGGCTTTAAAAGTCCAAACATCAGTCTTAGTACAGGGCGAAGGATAGCAGGGCACGCAGGGTGTGGCTCCGAGGTTCCTGGCTAGCCTGCTCTGGGGGCTGCACTGCGCTTGCAGACTGAGTTCCCTCTGCAGTATGGCAGCCCTGGGCCTGGCATGGTGACCTCAGAGAAGCAAGTTCACAGCCTGAGCACCTCTAACTTCTCCTGATGGAGACAGGACAGATGACTGCTCTGAGGGGGCCTTGCTTCCCAGCATGACCTGAGGAAATGAGACAGGTGCGGACATGCAAGTAGAGCATCATTGGGGGCTCTGGTGCTTAGGAATATCAGACAGAGCTGCTGGGAGAGGCACTGTCCCAAAGAGTAAAAGCCAAAGGAAAATATACAATATTGTTGTGGATGGAGATAGGAGTCTTCGACGTAGCTGGCAATGTAAGCAGCATAACATTGTATGTGGAGAACAGTGTAGCAAAATATTAAACTGAGTCAGAGTCACTGCCAATCCAGTCTTTCCATGCTCAGGTGCACACAAAAATATGCTTACCCATGTCCAAGGCACACAAAACACACAAAAACGTGTGTATCTCTGTCCAAGGCAGCATTTTTCCTGATAGTGAGGCAGTGGAGACACGTGTCCTTCCAGATAAACCAGGAGAAAATGTCACCTTGACACACAATACCATGGGATACTCTTTAGCTGTGAAACGAAGCAGGTGTTAATACATGCTGTCCACTTCTGACACTGTTATAAAAACACCCAGGTGAAAAAGGCAACTTTGGGGAGAAAGAGTTGCTTTTAGCTCAAAGTTCCGGGTTACACCATCATTGTGGGGAAGCGGGAAAGGCAGGACCTACAGCCATACCGCAACCCACACAGCTTAGGGGTTGACCTAACTGGGGAGGTGGGGAATAAAGGAACAGTAGGCACACATACACAAAAGCTGGGATCGAGTGGGCCATGAGCTCTGCTGGGCTACATGCTCCCATGTATGTCATGTCCAGAACTTGGTGTCCCCCAAAAGACCAGCAAGGAGTCTGAATCCATGTGTGTAAAGCAAAGAGTCTTTACTCAGGCTTACACTTGGACTCTCCACCTGTCAGCAATGGTTAGAGCCAAAAGAGTGCCTAGCCTGGGTGGGGTGGAGCTTTATAACTGTAGAGGGTGGGGGGGGGCAGTTCAGGGTTCAGGACCCTGATTGGCTGACATTTGTCTAGGGGTGTCTTTAAGGAAAATAGGTGTGTTCTGGGCTAAAAGACACCTGGTGATAGCTATAATGATTGGAACATTGAGTATTTTCCTTGGAACATTAGACATTTTTTCCTGGGACGCTGATTGGCTCATTTCTGGGTGGTACCAGTTTTCCTGGGGACTGGATGGTACCCGCCAGGAAACTGAGGCTCAGGTTTACCTTTTAGCTGGTTCCTATCAAGCCTGTCATGGTAGCAGTGTGCTCAGGCTGTTTTGGGCCTCATATATCATGGCAACAGAGTAGCCAAGCTGCCCTGGGGCCCACAATGGAGAGACATCAACAGCTTGGAAACTCCGTGCATTTATTTCATGCATCTGAACTGAGACAGGTTTTTTGTATATAACTGCTGTAGGCAGGTGTAGCTAATTTTCACAGGACAGCAGTCTCTGATTGTAAACATCCATGAGGAGGGAACTGTGGTCAATACTTTCGATGGACACCATCAACATCTGCACACGGACCAGGGGACGGCTCTGCCATTCCTATGGGTCTGGGGCACTGGGGCCGCAGATAGGGCATGCTTGGGTCAACAACACTCATTCATTCAGAACTCACCCACTCCTCACAAAGCAGCTGGCCACACCCACAGTCAAGAACTGAGAAGGAGCTGGGGCATGGTGGTACATGCCTTTAATCCCAGCACTTGGGAAGCAGAGGCAGATGGATCTCAGTGAGTTTGAGGCCAGCCTGGTCTACAAAGTGAGTTCCAGGACAGCCAGTGCTACACAGAGAAACCATCTTGAAAAAACAACAACAAAAAAGGATGAACGGAGAAGGAATGCACTCACACCTGCGCTCTTACACAATTCACATTCAAACCAGGAAATGGTATCTACAGTGCAGGCTGGGTCTTCCCTCATCAGACAGTCCCGCAGCAGACATACCCACATCTAGACAATCCTTCAGGAACACTCTTCCCAGCTGATTCTAGAGCAGTGGAACATCTCAACCTTCCTGATGCTTTAGCCCTTTAATACAGTTCTTCATGCTGTGGTGACCCCTTCCCCACAACACACACACACACACCATAACATTATTTCATTGCTACTTCACAACTGTAATTTTGCTACTGCTGTGAATTGTAATGTAAATATCTATCCTATCTGCAGGATATCTGATATGCGACCACAAAGGAGATGTGACCCACAGGCTGAGAACTGCTGTTCCAGAGTGTCTAGCTGACAATTAAAACCAACTGTCACGTGTACTAAACTGGGAACCTGCCTCAGAATTGTGCCAGACTGGAAAGGCCATGTACCGCAATTTCTTTAACAGGAATGTCCAGAAGCCACCAAGCTATGGGGAGAAGTCAGTGGTTTTCAGGCACTGGGCATGGGGGAGGGCCACCAGCTATTCAACTAGTTCCTGTGTGGGTGCTGAGAAAGTTCTGGAACTAGATAGAGATGGTGGTTACAGAACACCAAGCATGCTAAATATCAATGCATCCTGTACCACAAAATGGCTAAAATGGTGACTTTATGTATGTTTTGTCACAATGTGAAGAGTGAAATAGTATAGCTATAAAGCACAAACTATCACTTTTTATATAATGGAATACTGTGCACTGGCTCATGGGATCCAAGTCTGTGGTGAGGAGTCAGGAAATCTAGATTTTTCTGTCTTCTCAAGTAATGCTGGTCTGTCGCCAGCATTGGACACTGGCAAGCAGCATGGCAGCCACCAGACCTCAGGGAGGTAAAATCTGAAACATGAGCTCCCAGGACAGAGATAAAATGGGGCAGGAGAGCTCTGTTGCTAAAGGCTTCTGTTGTAGGACACTCCCTCTGGGGCCTGGAGCAGCTAGCATCTGTCATGGAGGGGGTGACTACAGGCCTGAGAGGGCAGGTGGGAACCCTAGTCTCAGCTCAGGTGCAGCCCAGCAAGGACACCTGCAGTTTCTGGGCTCAGAGGAGAAAGGATACCTGTGGTCCAGCCATCAGTGGAACCTCAGTACAGACCCCGAGAAGAGCCAGCGGCAGAGGAGCCAGAGACAGCTCATTTTTAAAACTGTATTAATAATTGACTAGAGGCAGACACTGTAGTAGATAAATTCACGTGTGTGGGCTGTGAATTTAAGGCTCTAGAAAGAGAACAAGAAGAAGGGAGGGATCGAGGGAGGAAGAGAGAGAAGGAGGGAGAGAGAGAGAGAGGAAAGGAGGGGTAGGAGGAGAGAAGGAAAGCGCCCCTCCTGGGGTGTCTGCCCATCTCAAACAAGGACTGGGCTGGTCCCCATCTGTCAGCTTTTATCCTAAGAGCACACTTAGGAGGCAGAGGCAGGAAGATCTCTAGCTCCAGGCTAGCCTGGGCTGCAATAGTGAGACCCTATCTTAAAACAAAGGAAAAAACAAAGCAAAAGAAAAAGAAAATGGTGGGAAGTCCTTTATTCACACCCTATTGTACTCACACCCTACTGTGTTCACACCCTACTGTGTTCACACACTATTGTGTTCACACCCTACTGTATTCACACCCTACTGTGTTCACACCCTACTGTGTTCACAC
>PVIH01002901.1:0-109071 GCA_004025045.1 Sigmodon hispidus
GGATATACAGGGATGGGAAAAAAAATTTCAGAGGGAAAGCTGAACACATAGTAAATTTATGTGTAGCAATCTTATTTGCATTACCACCCTTGATATGCCATGCTTATGATTCTTATCCTGTTCATAGTTATTGTTAACTTTTCCTCATTTTAAATTCATGTTACTTTTTTTTTGTTAAATATAAAATAAAGAAGAAAAATAAATAAAAAAGAATTCTTACCAACCTCCACTATCTTTTGGGGCAGTGGTTCTCAACCTTCCTAATGCTGTTGTGACCCTTTAATACAGTTCCTCATGTTTTGGTGACCCCAAACACAAAACTATTACATTGCTATTTCATAATTGTAATTTTACTACAGTTATGAACCATAATGCAAATATCTTATATGCAGGATATCTGATGGGTGATCCCCAAAGAAATTACCATGTACATACAGGTTGAGAACCACTGTTCTGGGGTTGTTGACTTCCACAAACATTCTTTAGTAAACAGAGCTGTGGCAAAGGCAAGCACAGAGTTCCAAAAGGCAGCAGAATGATGGTTGAGTGCCTATGGAGACTTAACTACAATGTAGTTGTCTGCTTGGTAACAATGTTAATTAACAAGTTAAAGCTAAAGTTTGAGAAGGCAGGTGTAGTGGCACACACCTTTATCCCGGGACTCTGAGGCAGAGGAAGGTGGATCTCTGAGTTCGATGCCAGTCTGATCTACAAAGTGAGACCTATCTTGGGCGGGGGTGGAGGGAGTAAGGTTTGTGGCGGGGCATATACTCAGCTGGCTGTGTTCACCTAGCATGCTCAAGGCCCCTAGTTTCAGTCCCAACACCACATAAACCAGATGCAGTATGAATACACTTGGAATCTCAAGAGTCAAGAGGATACCAATCTCAAGGTCATCCTTAGACATGACTGATGCCATCCTGGAATATACATGACCTATCTGAAAAAAAAATAAGATTAAATAAATAAGTAAAATTTAATGCCAAAAAAGTCCTGGCATGGTTGCACATGACTACAATCTCAACACTCTGAAAGCTAAGGCAGGAGAGTTTGCAAGTTCATGGTTCCTGGAGTATGCAGCCAGCTTGGGTACAAAGAAAGACCTTTACAAACAAGTAAGCAAAATAAAGATAAAAATAGAATAATGTATTTAAAAATAGTATTACATTTATTGTGTAATGCATGCACACGTGTGCAGAAGCATGCATGTGGAGGGGAGTCCTGGGGATCAAACTCAGGTCCTCAGGCTTGTCAGCAATCACTTTTACCCACTGAGCTGTCTTGCCAGTCCAACATTAATTTATTAAAAGGGGAGAACCTGGAGAAGTGTCTTAGTGGATAAAGTGCTCAGTACACAAGCAGGAGGGTCAGAATTCAGATCTCTGGTATCCATGTAAAGGCTGGGTAGGTACAGCAACCTGCCCATAATCTCAGAACTCCAGAGGCAGACTCAGGGGATCCCTGAAGCAAGCTAGACTAGCCAAATATGCAAGCTCTGGGCTGAGTTAATAGCCCTTGCCTCATTTTTAGATGGAACTGACCAAGAACATCCAAAATCAACCTCTGGCCTCCACACACAGATACACACATATATACAAATTGCACACACATACATACACACCCAAACACACACACACACACACACACACACACACACACACACACACACACACACACACACATGACACACACAAAGAGAGAGGTCTGGAAAGCTGTTCATCCCTCAAGAATGTCAGAGGTCACCACTCAAACTGTTCCCTGACCACCTCCTCTGCTCACAGAGCCCTGAGATGGTCTAAGCACCCAGAGATGAGCTTGTGGTACAATCACTACTCCGACCTGTGATGTGGGCTTCCTAGAGGGCAGGATCCACCTCCTTCCCAGAGCACAATGAAGAGGCCAGACTTAAGTGAGAGGGATGGAGACAGGGGCATACCTGAAGACTAACCCTCAGCATCCACAGGCTACAAATGGGAGACAGCCAGACTCTCAGCAAGAGAAACTATAAATATGGATGGTAGGTCAGGGGCTCCAGAGCCATTTGCTACATGGACCTCCTGGACCCCACTAATCATGATTTCATCTCTCCTCACACATTGGAGGTGAGTCAGCAGGATCACAAACTCCAAACCAGCCCCCAGACACGGGCAGGGATCAGTGTGAAAAACAGCAAAAAGCATTTATAAGCAGGAATTCTGTCCAGCATACAGTGCAAATGCTTTTTAGCACATCATGTTGGGACCCACACAAGCACAGGTACTGAGGCAATACCCAGAAATAGTCCTTTCAATTCAGGCTTTTGTTGCCTAGGAAGCCAGAGGTCACCCCAGGACTGGCCACCAGGGGACAGACGTGTTCCATAGCCTCTCCCGTCTGATGCCGTGCAGAGACTTAACCAGTAGGTCCTAAGAGTGAGTACATCTTGATTCCAGAATGTTGAGCTTTCTGTGTCTCCGTAGTAACAGACCTCCAAAAGTTTAACTCCCAATTTCATATCCAATGGAATCTGTGAACATGGAATCCAAGCACCTGAGACTGAACTTTCCTCTTAAGGAATTCCTGAACCCTTTCTTTCCAGATCTGGGCAACTAAGGGAGCATGTTGATTAGAAAATGGGTATAAATCCTTTGGCAAAATGTCTGGCTTCAGCTGCTTCCAGATGGGCTATTCAACTGATGCCATGGGCTGTTCCAACCCACAATGCACAACACGGACATGCACTCAGGGTCACAGTGGGTACAGTACCAAGCAGTTGGAGAGTTAGAGGGAGTGGTCCAGGCTGAGGTAGGAGGAGGCAGGTGGCTGTAGGGGCCTGGGACCTCTACAGTCCCTGAGATTCCCTGAAAGAAAGGTGTGGCCTTGGAAGAGCTCCTAAGAAGGCTAGGGGGAGGATCTGGAGCCCTCTCTGTGTGCCCACTGGAGTGAAGGCCAAAGGCAGAGGATGCAAAACAGTTGTTTCCCGAATGTACCTACTCTCTGTGTAGAGCTGGAGATTGAACCCAGGGCATGCTAAGAGCATACTGTACCATTGAGTTACAGTTCCAGCACCCTATAGCAGAGCATCCCTGCCTGTCTGGGCCTCTGTGCATCTAATTCTTGCATCAAAAGGACTATGATGGGTTTAGAAGGGGTACTTCCCAAGAGTCTAGCACTAACCTCAAGGGCCCCTGTGCTCTATAAGGCCACTACTTCCTCCTTCCTGCTGGGACCGCCCTGCGGCATCAGCATTCAGGCTGAAGAGTTGTGCTATCCTTTCTCTAAGCCTATGGATGAAGATGTTAGCTCCTTGGGAGGGAAAGATACTGGGCCTCTCAGAAGCCAGAATCAGGCCGGACCTCAGGAGATCCAGGGATCACAGAGGAGCAAGGACTTGCTGGGACTGCCCCATGGAACACCATGGCAGGAGTTTCCCACTACTCTGACTACCTCAACCCTCACTTGACCTGCAAGTGGGGATGTGGAGGCTGCTAAGGGAAATGGCCCCAGAAAGAGTCATGAAGTCCTGTGGGTTGAGGGTCTAGAAGAATCAGGAGCTCCATTTACAGGGTGGTGCCCCAGCAGGGGTCAGGCCACTGGCTGCAACGTAGTCAGCACCAGCCTGGTTGATTCGGCTTCATGCCCACATCAGGCACACCAAGAGGCAAGGGCTTCTCACGGCTCTGCAGTGTCTCTGTGTGCTCCCACTGGGACTGGGAAGGACACTCCTCTTGGGAGAAAGGAACTTGCTCGTCCTTTGGGGATCCTGAGGAGTCGGCATCTGGGTCACCCACTGTGGCACTGGCTTGGGAAGCACACTGTGAGCTGTGGTCAGAGCTACTACAGACGTTCACGATGCAGGTGACATTGACATGGGTCCCATGGCTGCCGTGGGAAGAATCTGTAAGGTACAAGATGGAGGACGTGAGTTGGGGTTTTGGAGTGGAGATGTTTTTGCAGTTTGCTTCTTGTCCCAGAGGCAGGTTAAGGTTGTGGAAAAGAACAGTAGGCCAAGGACCAAGAGACCAAAGATTCTAGCTCACTTCCACTATAGCATAGACAGGTCACCTACCAACCATCATATGTGCCTCTGTTTGTTTACCTCCTGGCTGCCCAGCCCACCTCTCCATATGGCTGACAGGAGACAATTATCTAAATCAGACAAAGGTACTCCAAGAAAACAAAGATGGCTAAGTTAGTAAAGTGTTTGTTTTGCCAGCACAAGGACCTGAGTTCAATCCCTGAGAACTCACACAGAGGCTGGTTGATTCGGCTCCATGACCACATCAGGCACACCACGAGGCTGGACATGGTGCAACACACTTGGAATTCCAGTACTTGGGAGGCAGAGAAAAGGAGACTGCTGGGGTTTGTTGGCCAGCCAACCTAGTTGAATTGGTGAGCTTCAAGCCAATGAAAAACTGAGTCTTAAAGAAGGTAGATAGCATCCCAAATATGACACCTAGGTTGTCTTCTAGACATACACATGTGTTCATTAGCACACCTGTACCTATATGCATGAAAGAGAGAGGGGGAGAGAGAGAGAGCGCAGAGAATTGTACCCTAGCAGAGAACTCAGCATGTAAATAGGAAACAGTTATGAGAGACTGGCAATAGCCAAGACTGATAAAGAACATTCCCCCACAACTGCTCAAAGGTGTCAGACATTACAGCCACACCACGAACCAGTGAGAACTCTCTTCATTGGCACATTATCTGTGGCCACTTGGAAACTTTTCCTTCCTGAAGAGGAACCCCTGATTCTGAAGCCATCTGTATCTTTAGTGAATCCCTTACTGTCCACAGCCATCTCTAGGATTTCACGAATCTGGAAGTTGAGATGGGGGTGCTGGTACTCTGTCCTTACTACTGAGACTAGAATGCCCACTCTCAGCAGACTGACTATTGAGTTCCTCAATCCTGACCAATCATTTTACCTTTTTCAGTTTACCTTGCTGTTAAATGGGTACAGTAGGGCTGGGGATGTAGATCAATTGGTAGAGTGTTGCCTAGCATGCATAAAGCCATGGGATCAGTTACCCCAAAAAGCTTCAATCCCCAGAATGAAGATGCAATAGACTTAGCATCGTTGCACATGCCTATGAATCCAGCATTTGGGAGGTAGAGGCAGGAGAATCAGAAGTTCAAGGATATTCTTGGTTACACAGCCAATTCAAGGTCAGCCTGGGCTACATGACACTCTGTCTCAAAAAGAAGAAATAAAAAAAAAAATGTGACCGGAGAAATGGCTCAGTGGTTAAGAGCACTGGCTTCTCTTCCAGTGGACTTGAGTTTGACTCCCAGCACACACATGGTGCTTCACAACTATTTGTAACTCTAGCTCCAAGGGATCTGGTGCGTCTTCTGACTTCTGTGGGTACCAGACACACATGTGGTACACAGACCATGTGCACGCAGGCAAAAACACTAACAGGATACAAAAATAAATCTTACACAAATACTTTTAAAGGCTGCAATGATGCTGCATATCTCCTAGCGAAGATGATGTCTTGGTCACTGCTTTACCTCTTGAGCCATCATAGCTCTTGGAGACAGTGAGCAAGCGTTATCAGGACTCCATCTATCCATCCACCCAAGAAACCTGCACTTGGGTACTTTAAATCACCTTGCATTTTACTCCATCTCCAATCACCCTTCTGCTCAGTCCACAGTGCCATCACCAACCCTGCTCAGACCTGGAGCCTTGGGTAATGTCTGTGTCATGTTCTATTTTCAATCTACCAGTAACTACCTTCAAACATAAGCTGAGCTTCCTGCCCCGGGTCAACCAAGCTGGCCCCTACCTGCTCTTCTGTACTGTGTGACCAGCCTCTGCTCCAATCCTGGCTCTAGCCCCATCTGCAGCTTTTCAAGGCTGCCCCCATTGAAACTAGGAGTCACCTCCCTTGGTAGTCCTTGGCAGAGCCCATGAGGCCTCACATAAACTGGTACTCATTCTCTGCATGCTCCTGATGCTCCAACATCTCAAAGGGCCTTACAGCTGCACTAGGCTCCCTGCTACCCTTTGAACACTTTAGACCTCGGGGCTTTTGCACATGCTGTTCCCTCAGCCTGGAAAGCTCTCGCTATTTCCAGGCTCTCCATCTTGTCACTCAACTCTAGCTTGAAGTCCACTTTCTCCAATACACCTGTCTGTCCTCCCTGCTCTGGACACATTTGCTTCCTTCCCTATCCATCACCCTATCTCTCTCCCCACATCCCAGACCTGGAATCAAGGGGTGTGGGGACTTTCTGACAGTTCATGTTGTGTTCCCAGTGATTTTTAACAGGGACAAGTATTAAATGGATCAAAACCAGTCTATGTACATTTTTATTTTGGTGATGATAGAGGGGTTTGGAGGTGGGAGGGGGTTGGGGTTTTGTTGTTATTGTTTTTGTTTTGTTTGTTTTTTTTTAATTATTTATTTATTATTAAGTATACAGTATACAGGGTACCAGATGTCATTATAGATGGTTGTGAGCCACCATATGGTTGCTGGGAATTGAACTCAGGACCTCAGGAAGAACAGTCAGTGCTCTTAACCTCTGAGCCATCTCTCTAGCCCCTTGTTTTTGTTTTTTAAGACAGAATTTCTCCTTGGCTGTCCTAGAACTAGCTCTAAAGACTAGACTGGGGGCTGGAGACATGGCTCAGCGGTTAAGAGCACCATCTGCTCTTCCAGAGGACCCGGGTTTGATTCCCAGCACCCACATGGCAGCTAACAACTGTCTATAGTTCCAGTTCTAGGCAAACACCAAGGCAAATAAATAAATAAATAAATAAATAAATAAATAAACAAAGTTTAAAAAAAAAAAAAAGACTAGACTGGCCTTGAACTCACAGAGATCCACCTGCCTCTGCCCTCCAAGTGCTGGGATCAAAGGTGTGTGCCACCACCACCCGGTGATGACAGTGTTTTAAGTGAACTGACTGCTGACATTTCAACTTCAGGAGTCAGGGTTTTAAAGCTCCAGGGTTCAAGGAAGGCTCAGTGGGAAATGCTTGCCCACCATACACAAGAAGTTTGGTTCCTACCACTGGGATGTATGGAAGCAGGTGCCACTGGCAGATGTCAGGGAGAGTCCACCCACCTGCCTGGCCCCTCTGGGCATCTAAGTCTCCTCAGTTGATGAGGAGTGGATGCCAGACTAGTGGGAGGCAGACGTGAGGGGCTTGCCACACAGCAGTTCCCCTAAACATCAGTTGCTGCTACAATTGCTGTCAGGTCTACAGAACCTTCCAGGGCCAATAGCAGTGGAAGCTGGTTCTTCAGCCTGGCTCCTGACTCCTGGAACTTGGAGCTCAAGGAAACCTGGGTGAGAACAGAGCTGGCCAACCACTCCGCTCAGAGCAACCGCAAATATACCAGAGAAAGGAAGAGTTAAAATCAAGGGACCACAAAGAAATCTCTATCTGGGCCAGCCTCCACAGCACCCAAATGTCACTCAAAGTCACCATGGCCTTTGCATGTTATGAGTAAGGCACTGTGGTGGTGGGTGGGCACAGTTCTGGGGTTGATGGGCTCCCACAGTAGAGGGAGGTGTCAGTGAAAGGAGGGAGGGGGGGAGGGAGAGCAAAGCAATGGGGAAGTCAGGGAGATGGGGTACAGAACATATAGAAGAAAGGGGCCAGGACAGAGGTCAGAGGAGAAAGGGATGGGGAGACATCCTCAGGGGCCAAGGAAGAAGCCACAGTGGGACTCAAAGAGTGAAGGGAAGCCAAAAAAGATAAATTCATGTTTCTATCTGATCAACAAACACTGAGAGCCATATGCTTTGTTCCAGACCAGGCCCAGGGAATCCTCAGATCTGACAAGTCATGCTGGTGAGGCTGGGGACTCTGATGGCAAACACAGAAGCAGACATGACTGGTCCTGAGGGTGGGCAAGGGTGCTGCAGGCAGACAAGGTTCATGGTCAGGGGCAAGCACAGGGCAATAATCGATGGAGGAGCAGAATGTGGGTGTCAGAAGAGGCTGTGTGTGGGAGGCAGCTGTGGCCGCGGCTGTCATGTGCTAATGTGGCCACAATGTTAGTCTCTCATCAACCTGCCAAGGAGGTTCAAGGCTCATCATCAGATAAGGAAACAGAGGGAGTAGGGAACCTGCTAAGATTCTCACGGCCCCAGGGCAGTTGGGTTGCTCTGGGTGAATGACCAAGTTCAAGTTCATGTTTACTTCTATGGCCTCGGGGGAGACAGACAAAGGCCTGTAAACCTGACCTTTCCACTACAAAACAATGGAAATCCTAGGGTTCTGGGGAACCCCAACAGGGACTCACTCCACTGTGGGTACTAGAGATACCAACTGTGTCACTATCCCAGATTCCTGGGGGTAGCCAAGGCTAGCCCTATAGGAAAATGCCAGGACACTAGCAAAGATCAAGACTATTGTAGACCAAGTAAATGCAACAGGTCTCCACATTGTGCCTCTGACGCAAAGTGACCCTCACTGAGCTATAGTGAGTAGGACCTTTGAAAACTAGGCTAGAGAGATGGCTTAACAGTTAAGAGCACTGGTTGGTCTTACAGAGGAGTTGGATTGGATTCTCAGCACCCATTATGGCAGTTCACAATCATCTGTAACTCCAGTCCCAGGGGATCTGACCTCCACCAGTGGTGCACAGACATGCATGCAGGTAAAGCACCCATATATATATTTAAAGAACCTTAGAGGATGTCTTTAATGTCAGCACTCAGGAGGCAGAGGCAGAGGTCAAGGCCAGCCTGGTGTACAGAGTGGGTTCCAGGACAGCCAGGGCTACACACAGAAACTGTCTCAAAAAAAATCATACAGGACGGTAAAGAGAGGAGGAAGACAGACAAGCCCGTCGAAGGGAGGCATGGCCTCGGGGACAGCTGGGAAGGACAGCATGGGAGAGGGTACAGGTATACCCCCCTCCATGTGATATGGAGACTTGAAAGACAAAGCAGGAGTGTCTGGCAGAAGGATGAGCCAGTGAGAGGGGACAAACACGGGGCAAGGTGGGGCAGAAACTAGACTCCACAGTGGTTGTATTGCCCATGGACAGAGAACAGAAGTAAGCTGGGGGTAGCCAAAGCTAGCCCTACAGGAAAACGCCAGGATACTAGCAGAGAATGCTAGGAATGAACATGAACCTGACTTGAAGAGGTTCGAAAGGACACCAGTGGGAATACGACCTGTCCATTCCATAGAAGCTGTGGTAGCTCCATGAGCCTAGGCCTTCCTCAGAACTAGGGAGATGCAGTAGAATCTCTTCCCAAGACTGCAGCTCAGAGCCACAATGACCAATCACCATGGTTGCCAGGTGTGTTACAGGCGTCTCCCTCTTGGGTTATTTTCAACCAGAGGGTGGAGGATCATCCACCTGCACAGAGTGGAAGGGACCCAGCGGGTTCCTGTTTCCTACCTGAATTCCTGGAGCCCGCACAGGCCTCCTGAGACCCTTGGGCCTCCTCCGTGGCCGTTGCCTGGGGCTGGATCCTAGGCGGGGCTCTCCTGTCCCCAGCACTGGCTGAGCTCTCCAGGGAGCTGCTGCTGGAACTGGGTGCTGTGGTCAACAGGTGCTGCTGCTCTAGGCCGGTCATGCCCCGGGACTTCTCATCGGGCAGGTGAGGCTGAGAGCAAGAGGGATAATATTAATCTTGCCCTGTCACCCACACTCCACAGTTTACACGTTTCTGCCCACACCAAACATTGTTTCCACACCCTCAGTCCACATGAGGAAATAAAAAAAATCAGCTTTCTTAAGGTTGTCCATCAACATAGGGAGATGTCCCCAGCCTGGTAGCTAAGAGTTGAATTCTGAGGGGCTGGAGAGATGGCTCAGTGGTTAAGAGCACTGTCTGCTCTTCCAGAAGACCCGGGTTCGACTCCCAGCACCCACATGGCAGCTAGCAACTGTCTGTAGTTCCAGTTCCAGGCAAACACCAAGGCAAATAAATAAATAAAGTTTTTTTTTTAAAAAAAAGAGTTGAATTCTGAATCCAGATCCCCTGAGTTTAAGTTCATAACTCTACCACTCACTGGCTGTGTGATCTTGAAAAAGTTACCTAACCTCTCTGGGCCTCCATGTTTCCATGTATAAAGGAACAATTAGAGCTTATGTCCTAGGGTTGTTGTAAAAACTAAACAGCTGGAAATTTCAAGAATAGTTGTGCTATAAGCCTGCACAGGACACTGTTTATAAGAACTTGGTGGAAGTACCATTCACCGAGTGGCAATGCCTGCCAGCCAGGATGAACTTCATGCTTTTAAATAGTTCTAATTTAAAAAGAAAGAAGAAAAGAAAGAAAAGAAAAGAAAAAAGATAGTGACATTTCTCCCTTTTAAAAATGTCTTTTAAAAAAATTTAATTCTGTGTATACATTTGTGTCTTAGTGTGAGTAGATACATGTGTCTGCAAATGTCTTTGGAGGACAGAAAGGGGCATTGGGTCCCCTAGAGATGGAGTTACAGGTGGCTGTGAGCCACCCAGTGCGGGTACTGGGAACTGAATTCCTGCTCAGAAGGGCCCAGGGCTCCTGGGTTCAGTCCCCAACACCACACAATCAGGGTTTGGTATATGTCTGTATTCCCAGCACTGACAGAGATGGGAGACTGAAGCAGAAGCATCAGGAATTTAAAGCCAATATGGGCTCCACGAGTCCCTGTTGAAAATAATAAAAAACCCAAAAACCTAAAGTGTGTGTTTCAGTGCCTGTAAATAAACAAGTTTGGTGCAGTCAGGACACCATCAATCTTTAACTGCAAAGGGTGGTTTCCCTGACTCGCGGGCAGATGTAAGCAGCTGTGCCAGAGGCTGGACCTGGTCCTAGAAGCTTAACACCTTTACTTGCCCTTCTGTTCAGTGCATTAGCCCAGTTCCTGGAGCCCTTTCCTTGGCCGTCCACAGGACTCCTCACTGGCCAGCCAGGTACTCCAGTCTGAAGGGGATGGGAGACATTCTGAATTCACAGTCTGACTCTGGGCCCAGCCTTACCCTGTAGCCCTGCAGAGGCATTCATAAATGTCACACTCATCGGCCCCTGAGAAGGAACTTTTCTGGCTGGGCCTCCCCCTCTCTCCCTGTGGCTAGATCTAAACAGAAAAAAAAAACCCCAAAGGTCACAGTCACCTCCCTGCTCAGAGCCACAAACTGCAATATTCAGGTACAGACACCATCACAGTCCTCCTGTGACTCAGGCTGAGACCCCACCAAGTGAGCACCAAGGACCTCAGCTTGCCTGACACCTCCTACATTAGTGGTTCTGGTCCTGTTACATGAAGCTGGGACTGGCAGAGGCATGGCTGGCTCTTGTAGGCTTCAGAGCTAAGGGTGTCTCTTTGTGTAGGACCATGAGGGTGTGCCTGAGAGTGGCACAGGGATTGTATGCTAGGAAGTGCGTTACTTTCCTAGGTTTGTGTTCCAGGCCATGCCCATCAGCTGTGCCACCTGAGGACAGTTACTTAAGAGTATCTGGGCCATATGTTCCAAGACTGTAAAGCTGGGGGCAATAATCACACAGACTGTGTCACAGACAGGCTGGAAGAACTTCTAAGACTTCAGCACAGTAAGGTACCCTGCAATTGCTGGTGACTAACATGAGGCCATGTGCATGACTGGGGACAGCGTGGATGAATGGATGAATTCATGTGCCTTGTTTTTTTTAATAACCCTACTTTCCCAGCCCTCAGAGTAGGAGCTGAGTCACTCATTGCTGGTCCGGCCTCATGGCCTCACTATAGCACATGAGGACACCATCTACTGGGCCTGAGGCAGATGGCTGCTGGGCAAAGGTGGCATCCAGACTCTTAGTGACCAGCCTTGGACAGCAGGCCCTGCTGGAAGAGGTCTGAGACAGCTTTGTATGTGTCTGCCAAATCTACCTGCCTACAGGGTTTGATCCCCAGGACATACCACAGACCTAACTCTTAACCCTTAAAGAATGACAATAGCTCTTAAGTCCACATTTCTTCACTATATAATGAGGAGCGTGGGGGGGGGGGTTGTGACCTACTCATGGGGACCATGAGGGTGCAGGGAAAGAACCTAGCTATGCCCAGCCAGAGCCGGCCTGGGGGGCTGGAGAGATGGTTCAGAGGTTAAGAGCACTGACTGATCTTCCAGAGGTCCTGAGTTCAATTCCCAGCAACTACATGGTGGCTCACAACCATCTATAATGAGATTTGGTGCCCTCTTCTGTACACTGTATACATAACAAATAAATATTTGAAAAGAAAAAGGAGGAAGAGGAGGAGGAGGAGGAGGAGCCAGCCTGTTTTTTCCCAACCAGAATGTAGCTAGATATCAGCTGGCAAAAAGGGAAAATTTGAACTCCTAATCTTCCAGTCTCTACCTGTGCCAGCTATTGGGCTTACAGGTCTGCACCACCCCCATACCTATCCAATGCTGCTTGTGTGATGCCGCAGCCCCCTAGAAAAGGAACTAGAGAGGAGGAGGAGGAGGACCATGACCACAGAGGAACACTTACCACCTTAGCTTCTCTTTGCAGGCAGGAGGGCTTCTCTACAAAGAAGAGAGAGGAAGAAGTCAGGAGCGGGGCTTCTTTCGCACATCTGTCCTGACAGACACAGCATGGCTAGGGTACAGCATGGTTAGGGTTGAGCCGGTGGGGTGGAGTAGCTGCCTGCCAGGTAAGGCTCACAGATGACCCCATCTTACTTAAGCCACTCCCCCTGACCCCAGCCATCCTCCAACCCAGACTGTGCTTTATCCTCGCCTCCACCACATTCTACCCACAGAAATCCAGCCCCGCTCACAGAATCCTAGAGACCCACGCTTCCTGAACTTCAACCACCTAGGATAGCCTCGACACTTCCTTCCAGTGGCCAGGTTAGACGATGCACCTTCTGCCCCCGGCTCTAAGCTCCTCAGAAACAAAGGACTACAGTCTCCAGATCCATTTGGGTCTGTGATAGCATAGTGCTCTGTACTAGACACCTCCTCTACCCGAGGCACCCAGGAAAGCTGGGGGTGGGGTGGGGGCGGGGGGTGCAGGGAGGCTGGAAACAGATGGAGAAGAACCTTACTTTTCTTCTGCACCAGGATGAAACAGTTCACCAGCCCTAACACCAGCAGACTCAGAGCTGTCACTCCGACAATCAGACCTAGGAAGAGGGCGGGGTACTCAGAGACAAAGGCAGCTGGGGCGGGGGCTAAAATCAGCAAGTCCAGACTAAGGTCTTAAAATTTAGGGATGAATCACATACAGTCAGCGGGTCAGTCTGAGACCTCCAGGTCGGTGCCATCCTAACCCCCAGAGGAAAAGCAGACCCTATGCTCACATTCACTCCACTCAGGGATTCCCTACGACAATGTCAGGCCTTCGGAGACCCAGCTCCTTCACACCTGTATATGCTCTGAAGGACAGAGCCCAGGCTCCCAGGATTGCCCACAGGGAACCTTCGAGAAGCAAAAACAGAGGGAAAGCGTCTGTAGCCCGGTTGACCTTGAACTGGCAATTCTCCTGTCTCAGCCTCCTCAGTAGCCCAGACTGTACACTTGCAAGCCTGGATGGGTCACTCTGGAGACAGGACTTACCAACTGGAAGAGAGATACCACTCTCGACGCTTGGTTCACTTCTGACAAAGGAAGAGGCAGTGCCTGGAGTTTGGCTGGGCTCTGGCTCTGGCTCCAGGGATTGGGATCTTGTAGGCTCTGGCTGAGATATGTGGACTAGCTCCGGGATGGCGCTCGGAGTTGGGGACTCGGGTGCACAGACTGCATCTGCACTTGCATTTCCAGGAATGGCAAGAATGCTACATCTAGGGGTGAAAGGGTTTGGTCAGGAGGCCACAGAGGACAGTGAGCTTATTCCAGGGAACCAGGCCAGGGACAAGAATGTCAACAGCCAAGCAGTGAGCATGAGCCACGCCTCTGAGCAGGACCCCTCCCTTCCACCCGCACCCACTTCCACCCAGTCACCCTCTCCAGCCTTGCTTCCCTGTCAGGCCCCTATTCAAGTCATCCATTGTCTGTCCCCAGAGATAATGCGTAATAAGCTGTCCTACATCCTGGGCCCCAGTCTCCCAGGGGTCACCCTCCCTGCTCCTTCAGAACCCAGGAAATCAATACTCACATGCGGTGGGGCCTGCACACATCTGTGGATGATGTGGTGTCAGAGAATGTCCCTGGGGCACAGGCACTGCACACCACGTTTCCATTTTCAGATCCTTAAAGAGAAAATCCAGAGCTTGTCAACAACCTGAATATTTCATGCAACCAAGTGGAGTGTCCTAGCACAGACAGGCTTGCTTGTAATTCTCTCTCTTAACATACATACATATGCACATATATTGCACAAAATCTATTTGTATTATAATAAAAACTTGGAGCCAAATATTGGGGAAAAGCTAAAATATTAGAGAGAGAGAGAAATAAACCACAGTCACTTCTCACCCGCCAACTCCTCAGGCCTGTCTCCATGAAATCTCCAACCTTTTTCCTCTCAGCCAATCAGGGAAGTGGCCAGGAAAACTGAACCCCTCCCTTCTCCCAGCTATCTTACTTCCCTACTTTCTTAACACTCCAGGGCTAGGATTAAAGGTGTGGGTCACTGACCTTCATGGCTTGGCTCTGTGGATGACTCTCCTCTGATATTCCAGACCAATTTTATTAAATATACAATATATCACCACACACATATAGCCACATTTTCACACAGACACATGCAATAAACACACACACTCATGCATGTATACACAAACCCATATGTGTACATGGGCCTGCTTTCAGGGTTACCTCCCTGTCCTATCTGATTTGCTACCAGCTTAGGGCTTAGTATGACTCATGTCTGGCTCTATGTTAGACCCTAATGTGCAACAGGTACCTGACCAGGGGTGTCCAACAGGTGCCTCTGGCAGCCACTGGGTGAGGCTGAGAGGCTGATGCCTGTGACATCTCAGGGATGTTCATGTGGAAAGGAAGATGGGTCCTTACTTGTACTGGCCACTCCAAAGCCGGGGCCACACTTGCTCAGCCTCATGCACTGTCGACAGCTGTCAGTGTTCGTTTGTAGGGCACAATACATGTCAGCTTTGCAGGTACACACTCGGTTCTGCTCTTTAGTGCAGGCGCGGGTCTTCACCTGGTCTGGAGGAGGGAAGGATAGCCAAGGTCACTTCTACCTCCTCTCACCTGATCCGCCTTCCCTGACAGAGCTGGTAGGTCCCTGTCCACACTGTCCCTTGGGCCGTTGTTCTGTACTCCCAGCTCCACCACAATGTGAACGTACACATCTGCTCTCCTAATGTTCTACACCTTCAACTCTGACAAAGGGATGGCCCTCCCCTCCACCCATCTCAGAGATCAAATGAAGATCTGATGGGACCTAGAAGGAAAATGCCATCTGTAAGTAGCTAGGAAAAGTGTCACATGCATGTAACCCCAACACTGGAGCAGCTAAGGCAAAAAGATGATTGTAAGTTTAAAGTTAGCCTGGGCCTAGTAGAAAGTTCTAGGCCAGCTTGGACAACTTAGCAAAAACCCATCTCAAAAGAGAAAAAAAAATCACACACACACACACAAATAGCCAGGTGGTGGTGGAACATGCCTCTAATCCCAGCACTCAGGAGGCAAAGGCAGGTAGATCTCTCTAAGTTCAAGGTTAGCCTGGTCTATAGAGCTAGCTCAGTTCCAGGACAGCAAAGGCTATACAGAGAGACCCTGTTTTGAAAAAAACAAAACAAAACAAAACAAACAACAACAATAAAACAAAAACAAACAAACTGAATTGAAAGCTGTATCTGGGGGTGAGGCAGGCAGTTCATAAGTTCAAAGCCAGCCTGAGCCATTGAACAAGATCCTGTCTCAAAAGTAAAGGGTTCTGGAAGGATGTAGCCTAGTGATAGAGCACTACAAGTTCCTCCATATTCAATTTCCAAAACTGCAAATACAATAGGGACTGGAAAGATGGCTTGCCAATTAAGAACACCGATTGTGAGCTGGAGAGATGGCTCAGCAGTTAAGAGCACTGACTGCTCTTCCAGAGGATCTGAGTTCCATTCCCAGCATGCACATGATACCTAATAACTGTCTGTAATTCTAAGATCTGACACCCTTACACAGTTATATATGCAGGCAAACACCAATTCACATAAAAAATAATTGTTTTATATATATATATATATATATATATATATATATATATATATATATATATATAAAGAACACTGACTGTTCTTGCAGAGGATCTGGGTTTAGTTCCCAGCACCTACATGGTGTCTAACAAAGGTCTGTAACTCATTCCAGAAGATCTGATGCCCCATTTTGGCCTTTGTGGGCACTACATGTCAGCAGAAATACCAATGCACATACAATAAAAAGGTCTGGGGATTGGTGTAGCTCAGTTAAAAAGTGCTTGTATTACCTGCATGAAGCCTGGGGTTCCAACCATATGAATACATACATGTGGTAAAAAGCAGATCCTAGCCACTCAGGTCCCAGAAGATGAAAACAATCGACCCACGTTAACTCCATTCACCTTCCTAGGCTGGAGGGCTACTAACCAGGGAAGATATTAGGACCATCCAGCTCAGGCCACTCACCATAACCACAGCGAGAGCCACAGCTCAGGCATGTGGAAAGCCTGTTCCAGAGTTTGGTGTATGTACCATCCTCACAGTCAGTACACACGGTGTCTGTGGTCTTGGTGCAGAAGTGTTTCACATGCTGGCCTGAGAAAACAAGGACCAAAGGTCTCAGTGGAAGGCAATCTCTGCCAGGACCTAAGATTCCAGGGGTTTGAACCATACCCAGGAAGCTCCTCTATGAAGGAAGCATTGACGCCTCCACGAACTCATCACATATCTGTTAGGCCCTAGCCATATTCACCTCTAAACATACCTTCCTCTCTCCAGCGGAAACACTACCACTAGGGAAACCTACTGTCAATCAGTAACATTTTAGAAAGAACTGGTTTGCCAATTCTTGTCTTCTTGATAGTTGGTTAAAATTCTCCACTCTGGTATACAAACTATAAGGAAAAGGTGCACACAAGGATGTCACATCTGGTAGCCTGTCAGAGCCAACGGCATGGGATCCCTAAAAATCTGGGGGATGGGAGGTGTTTGTTTTTAATTCTGAAGCCGGCTCCTCTCCCCTGTTCCTCTTCTGCCAAGTACACTGCTCTTCTTAAAGACACTCTGCTAGTCATTAGAAAAGTCACTGTCCCGTGGGGTCTCTCAAAGTCACTGTGGAAGGTGACATGTACACATGCTCCTGTGTTCCTACCCATTGGATCCCAAGCAGATGGCACAAACTCAAATGTATATTATTATTATTATTATTGTGTATAGGGCAGGGGAGATCTGTTTTCTCTTCACCATTGCTTCAGGGCATCAAACTCAGGTCATGAGGCTTACACAGCAAGTGCCTTTACACACCGAGGGATCTCATCAGCCCTCATTTCCTCATCCTTGTTTCCCATCACAGTCTCTTCTTTTACCCTGGGCCACACACAGCAACCTCAAGGTTCCTTGATCTCACTAAACAGGCTCCTACTTTGGAGCTGTCCACACACTTCCTGGCCCGCTGTCTCCTGTATGCTTGTGTGGCTCTAGTCCTTTTTGCAGGGGGCTGAGACCTTCCTGGACCACTCAGCCTCATCTGCCTCTATCAGCCTTGTGTAGCCTCCTCACCATCACAGCACCTCCCGGCAGATGGTACCACATTATCACCTCCATTAGGAAGCAGACTTGGGGGCTGGAGAGATGGCTTGGCAGTTAGGATCACTGACTGCTCTTCCAGAGGACCTGAGTTCAATTCCCAACACCCACGTGGCAGCTCACAACTGTCTGTAGTTCCAGTTCCCAGTTCCATGCAAACACCAAGACAAATAAATAAAGTTTTTTTTTAAAAAAAAAAAAAAAAGAAAGAAAAAGAAAGAAAAGCAAGCCGACTTGGGCTGGAGAAATGGCTCAGCAGTTAAGAGCACTAGCTGCTCTTCCAGAGAACTGGGTGTGATTCTCAGCAACCACATGGTGACTCTGTACTGCAGTTCCAAGGATCTAATGTCCTGTTCTGACCTCCAAGAGCACTGTATGAATGTGGTGCACAGAAGTATATGCAGGTAAAACACCCACACATATAAAATAAAAATAAATGGATCTTACTTTTTTGTTGTTGTTGTTAAAACTTTTTATTTATTTATTTAATTATTTGCCTGGAGCTGGAACTACAGACAGTTGTGAGCTGCCATGTGGGTGCTGGGAATTGAACTCAGGTCCTATGGAAGAGCAGACAGTGCTCTTAACCACTGAGCCATCTCTCCAGCCCCCATGAATCTTACTTTTAAAAAAGAAATAAAAGTAGACTGCATGAGCATAAGAATCAGGAGTATCTTCCCAGCATTGTACTATAATCTCAGCGGACAGAACATACAGTATGTATACTTTATGAATACTACTCAAGTGAGTGCATATACTTGCTGGCTACTCAGCAATGAGGGCCAGCTACTCAGTCCTCCCCACTGAGGCTAGAGCTCAGATTCACCATCTATGAAATGGATGCACATTCATTCACTTGATAATTATGTACTATCTGGCCCAGTCATGTGCTAGGCATCCCACAAGGACCAAGCAACATTCTCTACTCTGAAGGACCATACTGTGGGGCTATGAGAAGAACCAGGCCATCACTGTAGTCTGGGGCAAGCTTCTTGGACAAGGAGACAGGGTCTAAAATGTAGGTATGTGTTAACCAAGAAGAAACCATTGAGAAGTGTGCTGAGCAGAGGAAACAGCATATACAACAGCCAAAGGCAAGATGATTACTAGGCCTTAAAATGGACATCTCTAGAAGCAGCCCAATGAGAATTTAAGGCCCTCTCCCTCCCCCATTCCTAGGCAAACGCTCCCTCCATGGCACCACTATCCAAACACCCAGCATCTGTCTCTCACCAGGTGGACATGCAGCACAGCACATCTGAACGTTATTGTTGTAGTATTCCTTTGGGTTCTGGCATGTCATCCCAGGTTCTGGCATATAGGGTGTCAAGGTAATCTGGAAGAGAGAAAGTGAGATAGCCATCAAGACAGTGACTCTGGGCTCCAAGACACCTGTGACCAGGCCTTGTGGATGAGTTCTTGCATTGGAGGAGGAGGAAGGCTTGAGAGAGTGGGGTCCTGGCTTCATCCTTTCTTGGCCATCCTCTTCAGCAGGCACACTTGTATCTGTAGGTGGAGGTGCTGGGCCAGCAAGTGGATTATTCTTGCTGGGTGAGTTCCAGTAAGATTCAGAGAAGATGCAATTTTTGAAGACAGGGGCTTTGGTCACAGAGAAAAGGTCTTCCACATAAAGCTGTTCTCTCTCTAGGATGCCTTCCTATCTGTCCCTCTGTCCTTGCTGAGGTCTACCTCCTCCCCTGAACCCAATGGAGGCTCTTCCTCCTCTGGCTCTCTCTACATAGATATATTCGCGTCACTGTTCTGACATGGCTCACCCATGCATAAGCATGCAGGAATACATACACATGGTCACATGCTGACACCTATGATACAAAGAGCAGATACAGTGGCTGTATCACAAGACCCAAGCTTCTGACACAGGCCATGGCAGAGCTACCTCAGGAAGTTAATACAGCATGGAAACAAACCTGTGTGCTTCCTCACACAGGCGCTGCAGTCCTATGGGTCGGGAAGGTTTGGACCAGTGAGGGGTCCTGGTCCTGGCCCTGTTCAGACTCCCACTGCCGGGAGACTGGCCTCAGCATTGGCTGACAACAGTTTCTAACTAAGAGGCAATACCTTGGCCTCAAACCAGGACCAACGCCCATGCCTCCTGGCTGGCAATCATGCGGCAGCCCTGTTGCCACATCCTGCCACCCCACCCTCTAGCCTGAGAGCCTTCTCCTGTCACGGCACTAGAAGCTATACCTCAGACTCTGCTTGCAGAGACTGAACCTGAGATGGGTGTATTATTGCAGTTTAACAACCAGCCGAGATGGACTATGACCACTGTAAGGAAAGGAAGCAGTAGTATAAAGAGAGCTTATCACCCACCTAAGGTCCCAGAGTTGGGGACAGATTTGAACCTGGGTCCTATCTGCCTCTCTTGTCCATGTTTTCAAAGGCTGTGCCAAGTACTTCCATTGAGAGACCAACAAAGTCAGGAGTGATGGGGAGGAGTTCAAGAGCCGACTCAGTGGTAAAGAGCACTTGTTACTCCTGGAGAGGACCTGGGTTCCATTCCCAGCACCCACATGTGCCCAGCTACCTGCAACTCCAGTTCCAGGGGATCTGACTCTACTTCTAAGTTCTGATGAATCCTGCATGCATGTGGTGCACATACATACACTTGGGCACATTCACATTTTTGTTATTTTTTGATAAATAATTATGAAAGACAGACAAGTGGGCAGGAGAGAACAGGAAAACAGCACCCACAAGGCACAGAACCAGCAATGAGAAACATAGGGCGCTCCCTCAGGTCTCTAAGTGGCCCCGGAAGTGTACAATCGCAACTGTCATCACCACTGTGCCTGTCCCGGTGCCCTGGAGACCTTCCTGAGCGCCAGCCTTCCTTCCAAGAGATGGAATGACAATCTGAGTCTTTAGGGACAAGCATGAGTTAGTCACTTCCGCAAGAATGTAAGCTCATGAGCAAACACGGGAGTGGACATATAAACGTTAAGAGGGTGTCCTTGACACTCCTGCTGACGTCACCTAAACATGACCAGTGAATGGGTGGTTCTAGGTCAAAGTTGAGGGCTGGTTTATACTTTTTATTGTACCAACAGCTTCCAACACATGGTCAGAAGAAGCTCAATGAACAATAAATGTGAACCAGTAACTGTGACAAGCCCCCTGACTCCTCAGATAAAGGCAGAGAGTTAGAGAGGCATGATTTCATTTTCTTATTCTACCGCTTATCAGTTGTATGATCACAGGCACGTGTCTCTCCCTGACTGAACTCCACAGGAGCAAGAAAGACACACAACATATCTAACAATTATCCCAGCAAAGGCATTGATCAGGTTCCCCTGAACAGCAGCTGTAAATAAGTCAGTCAGAGAAGAGAAGGCCCTGACTATAATACTGGGCTCATCTGCTCTGAATCTGTGGGCGGCGGCTCTGCCCTCTGCAGAATTTCTCTCCCCATCCCCAGCACGCTAAGGGACCATTGCTACTGTGCCCAGTGGTGTAGCCTCAGCCGCAGGTGACAAGTGAGCTACTCCCTCGTGTCCTCTTCTGCTCAGCCACCAAGCCACTCAGTGATAACAGCTGGAAGCCTCTGGGGGCCACCACTCAAGGTACCAGAGTTCCCTGATGTGAACAGTCTGGCATTTCTGGTTCTGTCCCTGTGCCCTACCCTGTCTCATGCTCCCTCTGGCCAAAGTCCACACACCCCTTCAGAATGCATCTCCTCTGCAGGCCACTGTCCAGGCTCCACCCTGGATGAACAGGCCAATGCAGACCCCTATTTTGTTTCCATGCTTGCCCAATATCCCAGATGAAGGGGGTCCCTCTGAGGCTCTGGTGTGAGCTATTCTTCCCAGAGTCAGACAGAAAAGGGAGATCAGCAGTTGCTACCCTGAATAGGGGAGTAGTAATTCCAGTGTCATTTCCTGGAGGAGAGGTCCTCACCCTGAGCTCTGGGGCCCAGAAGCCCGAACAGAAATGTACCTGCCTTCCTGGCCTATTTCTGAGTCTCCCAGTGGAGCCACCCTCTCCAGGGAGGTCATGTAAGTGCCTGGGTGAGGATCGTCTCGGAGCACCCAGTCTGAAAAAGCCACTGCAGCTCCTTCTGGACAGGGGCACACACATCCAAGTGCATGCACACACCATCCTGGCACTTCCCCCTCTCATTTCACAGCAAAAGGATCCACTGAGGATGAACACCCACTATAAGGGTGTTCTACACGGTCTGGGGCCTCACTGCCCCTGTCAGTGTTGCTGGTTGCCCCCTCCACACCTACCAGGGAGTCTCTCTGGGCTAGGGAGACATACTGCTCAAAAAGAGAAAAGAAGAAGATCTCTCCACATGGACCAGAGAATCCTTTGCTAGACTTGATTCAGTCTGATTATCCCACCCCATGGACAAAGAGCAAGGTAAGCCGGGAGAAGGAAGTAAGAATGGACACATAAAACAGACTCTAGCGGAGCCCTGAACCCCAGAAATCACACTGCCATACCTTCTTCTGCACCTCTCATTCCACAGAATGCTAACTGACACAGAGGGCCTGAGTGTCCCCATAAAACTCGCAGCCTAGCCTTCCTGGAGAAGTGTCTCATTAAGCAAGTACCTTCTTCCTTCATTCTACCCTCTCCTCAAACCGGCTGCAGGTGGCCTGGAGCTCATGGGAACCCTATCTATCCCTGCCAGCCCTGGAGTTTATCCCCTCAAGTATCCTAGCTGGTGGTAACAGGGGAGCGAGCCCCTAACTCATCTGGAGCCTGGGCAGCATCTAATGGCCCAGAGAAATGCTGCTTTGGCTAGGGGACAACTTCCTGCCTGATGGGAAAGGGCCTTGCCTCAGCCAAATTGGACTGTCTCACTGACCTGCCCATGGACAAGGGCTCCTGGTAATCAGTTGAACCCCATGACCTTCAGCTCTTGCCTTCTGGGGCCTCCTTATCCCCAGCTTCACTAAGAATAAGTTCTCTGGTACTTCTCTGCTATGTGTGACCCCAGCTCCAGCAGCTGGCAAAGGGGCCCAGCACTCCCTCAATAACCCTGAGGCCTGTTTATTCTCTTGGACAGAAGGGAATAAAAAACAAAAAACCACAAGCTTGTCAGGGCTAAACAATGAGGAACAGAAAGCCCCTGCACAATGAAGAACAAAAGGTCACTCTGCAGAGGGGGAGCTCCCCAGAGCCCCAAAACAGCCCTGGGAACTGGGCCTCAGGGCCACAACAAGGACCTTGCACACTGGGATGAGGTAGGGGTGGTGGGGCAGACAAAACCTGAGGACTCCAATCTTCCTTTGGAGAGATGCAGATTCACCCCCACCTGCAGTCTGGGGAGGATCTAACCCTGAGAAATGAGGAAATGAACCCAACTGTTCTTGACACTGTCAGCCGGTTTACTTGAGCCAATTGTTCAAATGACAAAGCCCCAAACAGGGAGAGGTGAGGTGGTGCACATCTTTAGTCCCAGAACTCAGGAGGCAGAGGCAGGAGGAGCTCTGTGAGTTCAAGGCTGGCCTGGTCTACACAGAGAGTGTCAGGACAACCGGGGGGGGGGGGGAGACAGAGAGACAGGGAGGGAGGGAAAGATAGAGAGAGAAACAGAGGGAGAGGAAGGGAAGGAGGGAGGGAGGGAGGCAGCCCAGGTCAGAGCTGGAAACCTAAGCACCCGCTGAACAGATATGAATTAATCACCTGCTGTACCTGGAAGACAGAGACTGAGAAAAGAATAGAGACAGATGGAGGTGGACAAAGAAATGAACAGATGGAAAAATGGATGGATGATAAAATGGAGGGAGGAAGCGATGGAGATGGAAGGAACGATGATGGGCAGATGGGTGGATGCAGAGATGGGCAGGTTGAGAGATAAATGGATGACAGATGGCAAGACCTATCCCTGGGCATGGATCTACCACTGAGGAGGAAAGGGACAAGATGGAGAAGGTGAAATGGAAGAGCTTCCAGATTGTGGTATAGAGCATGTACCCACCAGCACCGCCCGTTATATGAGCTAGGACTGATAAGGCTTAGATTCAGGAAAAATACCTACTGTGTGAGGGGCCATTCTGGGCAAGCGCTCTCTGAACCAAATGTTGACTGAGGTCAGTATAAGCCTTTAGAAAGGCTCCCTAAATCCATATATTTGAATGTGTTGGATCTCTCTCTCTCTCTCTCTCTCTCTCTCTCTCTCTCTCTCTCTCTCTCTCTCTCTCTCTCTCTCTCTCTGTCTCCCTTGTGAATTAGATGTGAGCGATCAGCTCTGGTGCCAAGCCTGCCTGTCTGCCATGCTCCCCTCTACGGTGATCATTGACTCATCTTCTGAAATTGGCACCATTCTAAACCAGCCCCCAATTAAATGCTTTCTTTTATAAACCACCTTAGTCATGCTGTCTCTTCAGAGCAATTGAAAAGTAACTAAGATGAGGCCCATTTCTCAATGCAGAAATGGAGGATCCAGGAGGTTCAGTGCAGGTGTGGGCTGGGAGCTGATTATAGCTACATCTGCCTCCATGGTTCCAACAGTTTTATATTCTATGGTTTCTCTCTCTCCCTCTCCCCCCCCATGTATGTGTAGACATTTGGTTGTGTATGTGCAGGTGCACATGTATGTATAGCTATATAAGGCGTGTGATCATGAATCTGTACCTCTCCATGTGTATGCAGGTATGTGTGGGTGACCATGTAGCTGTACTATGTGTGCATATGGAGTGTATATATGAGGCATGCACACACACACACACACACACACACACACACACACACACACCAGAGGGCAACCTGGGTGGTCTCTTCTTAGTGCACTTGTTTTAAGACAAGGTCTCTCTTTGGCCTGGGGCACATGAATTTGGCTAGCCTGGCCACTCAGTGAATCCAGGGATCTGCCTATCTCCACTTCCGCAGCTCTGGGATTCCAAGCATGAGGTACAACTGGTATTTTTACGTGGGTTCTAGAGATCATACTCAACGTCTCACGCTTATACAACAAGCACTTCACACCCTGTGGTCTTGTCTTGCTTCACAGGGTGGTGAACAGTTCAATGATGTTTCCAGACAAAAGGGCCACCTCATCTCAGGGTAAGCGAGACAGCTGTTGGGGACAGGCAGAGGTATCTGCCCAAAGACCCCACACACAGCCGGAAATTATCTTCAAGCACTAGAGAGCCCACATCATTTGCATGGCATGTGGGGGGGTGCATTTCAGTCTCGATCTTGGAGGTTTACAGGAGCCCCATGGACTATGAGGGTACAGCCACATCAAGCCAGGCTGTCACAGCAACGCAAGGCCTAGGCGGCCAGGCCTGTCAACTATCATGGAAACAAAGAGCGCTGGCGTCAGGAAGGACCAACCACATCACAGGTGGGTGGCCCAGGGGTGACACATCCTCCTCCAAGCTGCTGCCTGTGATGTGCCTCAGAAGTAAGCTGCAGCAGACAGGAAACCCACACTGGGATCCGGTTCTTAGGGCCAGGCTCTGTGCTGCATGCCAAGGTCTCTGCCCTCAAGTAGTACTGGTTTGGTGATGGAGAATGCCCCACCTTGTCCACTATCACCTCCTTCAGGCCCTCTGGCATGGCTTTCCCCATTTCCACTGGCTCTCCTCCACACATGGGCAACTCTTGACTGTTGGTCCTCAATAGTCTCCTCACTGTGGGTCCGCAGCTTATGTCCCTTTGCAGACAGACTTAAGCTATCACCCTGCTTCCAAGACTGTCTCTCCTTAAAAGAATTCAGCAGCTTCTGCTGCCCTCGGGCTGGAACAAAATCTCTCCAATATCTGCTGCTGCCCTGGGTTCACCTGTCACCTGATACAGTTACAGAGCATCTGACTCTCACAATCCTCTTCCACACCCTGGCCCCAGATGCTACCTCTGACCACACATTCTGCAGAGCAGATCCCTCAGCTTCTTCAGAGGCACCCCCACCACCATCTCACTCTCATGTAAAATCCCTGGACCCCAGATGGGAGTCACAGATCCCTCCAGGAGGCTCCTGTGACAACTGAGGGCTATTTCTCGATTTTCCAGGTTAGACCATATTTAGGTTAATTCTTTGTCTCCCCTGTGTCGCCCCTGACACCCTACTGTGATCTCTCCTTGAGCCAGAACCTGGTTTGACTCCCCTTACCTAATTATCCCACCTTGGTTTTAGCATCTACAAAATAAGAGCAGAGCCATGCCCACCATACCAAGTGTTGTGATTCAGAAAGCCAGTGTGTGGGAAGAGCTAGGTGCTGCACATGGCTGGAGCAGGTGTCTAATAGATGCAGAGCTAATCAGCAAAGGCAAAAGATGTAATTTCCAATTCATTGAGCTGAGTTTGGCTCACATGAGACCTGGACAAGAAATAGACAAGATAGTGTCCCCAGAAACTGAAAGGCAGCATTCAAATCACAGCCCATGTGGTGGCCTCAACCAAACGCCATCACATCTTGAAACTCTATATCCCTAAGGATGGAAGCTGGGCTCTGACTGGGAAGAGCACTAGGCTCATGAGCAGACCTGCCTGGCCCTCTCACCTCTGCTAGGAAAGCAGTGTCCTGCCACCCCACTGGCTGAGGATAGAATGGCTCCATGCATCCAATGCATCAAACCCATGCCTGACTCTCAAGGGACACTGTAGAACCAGCTTCAAGTTCATCCCAATCAGAGTGGGCAGCCAGGGTGACTTGTGGCTGACCATAAAAGACCCAGAATGGGCTGGGTGCAGCTCAGTTGGTAGACTGTATGCCCAGCACACATGGGCCTGAGTTCCACGCTCAGCACTGCATTAAAAAGCCAAGTATGGCGATGCATTTCTGTAATCCCAGCAACTGGGGGACAGAGGAGGAGGAGCCAGGAGAATCAGAAAAAAAGTTCATTTTCTGATACAAAATGATTGATTTCAAAGCCAGCCAATTACAATGACCAAAACAGGTCACCCAGCTCAGGCTGGGCAGTAATCCCCTATGGAAGACGGAGATACAGGGGAAAAAATGCCTTGATCCCCAGTCTCCTCATCTTTTAACCTTCTCACTCCTTTGCTCTGTGTTATCCCTACCTCACCTGAGTCATTACAGCCTCCCAGCATGCTCTGTGTTATCCCTACCTCACCTGAGTCATTACAGCCTCCCAGCATGCTCTGTGTTATCCCTACCTCACCTGAGTCATTACAGCCTCCCAGCATGCCTCCCTGCCTCCAGCCTTTGCACCCCATCTGTTCTTCACACTAAGGCCAGACTGACCAGCTCATCTACTCTCTGCCCCAGGTCACCTCCTTGCCTCCAGACTATCAGTGGCTCCATTGCCTCATCTTCTGATGGAGAGAGAGTATGGTTGTTGGCGATGGGCACTGGAGTAAGGGAGCTTGGCTTTGAACTCAGACTATATCCCTAATTAGCAGGCATCTTGAAAAAATTATTTTCCTGTGGGATTTATTTTTTTCACTGATTAATTTAATTATTAATTTATTAGACACACTAAGAATGACTTCTTTCTTGTGCAATTATATCTCCAGCCCCTATTTGTTGTATTTTTGTTTGTATATTTAGATGGATTTATTTTTATGTGTATGAATGCTTTGCCTACATGTTTGTCTATGTACCATGTGTATGCCTGGTGCCTGCAGAGGGTAGAATGGGCATCAGATCCCGTGGAACTGGAGTTATAGACAGTTAGCTGCCAAGTGAGTGCTAGAAGCGAGTCCGCTAGAAGAACAGCAACTCTACAAACAGGTGAGCCTCCTCTACTTCATCACTGAGTTACCTCCTCAGCCTTTTTTTTTTCTTTTTTTTTTGGTGTGTGTGGTTGATTTTTTGGTGTTTTTTTGGGGGGGGGGTTATTTGGTTGGTTTTGGTTTTTTAAGACAAAGTTTCTCTTCGTAGCCCTGGCTATCCTGGGACTCACTCTGTAGATCAGGCTGGCCTCAAACTCACAGAGATCCACCTGCCTCTGCCTCCTGAGTGCTGGGATTAAAGGCGTGTGCCACCACCATCCCACATACTGTTGTTAACTTTATGTGTATGACAGTTTTTCCTGAATGTCTGTGTGTCTGATGCCCCAGGAAATCAGATCTCTGGAACTAGATGGTTGTAAACCACTATGTGGATGCTGGGAATCAAACCAAGGTCCTTGGAAGAACAAACAGTGTCCTTAACTGATGAACCATTGCCCCAGCCCCAGCATGTTCATTGTATTTTCAAATAAATGAAGATCTTTCTCTCTGTAGAATGAACCTGACAACTTTATGCAATTCCTTGGCCTTACATAAAAAAATTAAATAAGATAACATACAATTTTTTAAGGTGTTTGGAAATTCCTGCAGAATTACTGCTGCTCTTTTTCTTTTTTAGACAATACTGGCCTGGAACTCTCCGTCTTCTGGCTTCCACCTTCCACGACACCCAGCCCAATAATTGCTTAATGTAACCGGCATTCCTTCGTTCACAGACTGACAGTAGACACACAGCCTCATGTCTCGCTGTTGACACTTCCTGCCCCAGCTAGACGGTCTAGTTCTGTCTCCAGTCCCTCCAGCCTCCACCTTGGTATCCACTCATCTCCAGTCTGCTATTGTTCTGGGACTCAGGGCTGGGAAAGTTCTCCTGGACTTCTTGCAGGAGGGCAGAATATGAAGAGGATCCAAAGAGTGACAAGAGAAAATGACATGTGACCGCAGGATCAAGCCACAGGGAGGCAAGCTGTGAGGAGGGCTGGACTCCAGCCTGAGAGAGTAGGAAGGAGCAGGACCCACGCTCATGGCCAGAGGCACAGACAGTCTGAGAGGAAGCAGCTGGTGACAGCCTCATTAGGAACCTTGTCTCTGTGAGCTGTAGACAGAAGCCAGGGCTGTGGGTCAGCTGGGGAGGCCAGGCACTGGGCTAGCTAGGGCACTGGCAGAGGTTCTACTCATGGAGTCTACATGCCAGAGCCCTTCCCCAGAGAGTCACTGTCCAGTCAGGAGCTACACTCCACCCTCTGCTCAAGCTCCTGAGATCCCCCGCCTCCACCCCTCCCAACAGCTGTGGGCCTGGATTCCAATGCTGGCTCTGAGAGGTCCTTGCTGACCTGGCCGGGATTGGGATGATGGAGATTCAGAATGGAGAAAAGGACTGGTGACCCAACTCCTGCTCAAAGTGGAAGCCACACCAGGCCTGGGCCCCAGACTCCAGAGTTCAGGATCCACAACTCCCCCCTGTCCTGGGAGGACAGAAAATGTCTTTGGGCACTGCCTGTAAAACTAGCTCTATGACCCTTCCCACTCATCTCTCCACCTCAGACCAACTCAACTTCCTGAACCTCAGGTCACTATAGTCAGATACACTGACCACCCTGACCAACAGCACCCCTGGATAGTGGGGGTGTCTCCCCATGTCTTGACAGAGGGGCTAAGTTAACCCAGGGCCCCGAGTTCCAAAGAAACACAGTTCCCTAGGCCTCTCAAGGACCCAGCACCCCTGAGCCGGTCACTGGACACTCAGTTTTAACAGTAGAACAAGTGTGTCCTTTTGCAGTCCTCCACACTGAACATGTGAGCAGAGAGGAGGCCTCCTTAAATGAGGAACAGCACAGCCTCCACAAACCTAAACCCTCCAGCTCTATAAAGAAGAAGCAGAACCCGGCGTGGTAGCATTAACCTTTAATTTCAGCACTCCAGAAG
The DNA here is from genome assembly GCA_004025045.1 of Sigmodon hispidus. NCBI lineage: Eukaryota > Metazoa > Chordata > Mammalia > Rodentia > Cricetidae > Sigmodon > Sigmodon hispidus. The sequence goes on from PVIH01002901.1 coordinate 29,220, forward strand.
CAGAGAGCTGTGGATCTCTAAGAGTTTGAGGCTAGCCTGGTCTACAAAGCAAATTTCAGGCCAGCCAAAGTTACAAAGTGAGACTCTTTCAAAAACCAAAAGAAACAGGATGGGTGGAGAAGACCTTAGAGAGGTCAGGTAGACTGTCTCATCCCACTCAGGCTGACAAGGGTCAGACAGAGCTACAGGTGGGAACAGACCTTCTCACCAGAGCCCTCCCATGGTTCACACTTGGGTCCAAGGAACCCTCTACCCCCAGCCTCCCGCTGGTAAGCTAAGTATACTTCCTCTTCCCTGGCTCCCAGCCAAACAGCTCAAACCACACTGGTGTCACTGTCAAGCTATGACATCACAAGATAGCGTAGTGGAAAAAAAAAAGGTGGGCTCCAGAATGGTGGGTCCCAGAACTGCTGAGCCCCTGTCCCACAGGAGGGGTGGGTCCCAAACCTCAAAGCCCTGCTCTGCATCCCAAGACAAGGAGACTCACTGTCATGTCAGAATAGGCACCAAAGTGTGCCCTTTATGGGTGACAAAGAGCTTCTTCAAGGAAACACCCCCTTCGCAAAGGCTTCCTTGAACCTGCACAAACTCCCAGAAAGTCTTGCCGCTCGATGTTACAAAACTCTGACTTCCTCAGCATCTGGGGACACGCCTTGCTGCTGACACATGAAAGGTGCTAAGTTCTAGGGAACCAGCAGGAAGCCCATGACTTCCAGGCCTGTCTATGACATTAACATTCCAGCTTCAGGCAAGCCGACTGACGGGAAGCCATGAAATCTTGATACCACTGGGCCCTGAGACAGGGAAATAATTCTAGACCAAACAAAAGGAAATAGAATGAGCAAGAAGGCTGGAGAGATGGCTCAGTGGATAAACCTTTACCTATAAGCCTGAGGACCAGAGTTGGGCTCCTTAGAGTCCACATAAATGTAGCAGCTAACTGTAAATCCAGCATGGGGTCGGGAGGGGGCAGCAATAGAGATCCCAGAACAAAATGAATAATAGCTAGACTAACTCCATTGGTGAGCTCCAGGTTCAGCAAGAGACCCAACCGCAATTAAACAATATGGAGATCAATCAAAGACAACAATTTGGGCACCTGCACACACAGACATGCACCTACACACATGTAAACACGCCTACACATGTGCAGGCACACTACTCATACATTCATACATACCGAAAAGTGAGAAAGAAAAAAGAGAGACTAAAGGATATCCGCTCTTATCTCTTTTCTCTAGCAATCCCTGCAGCTCCTATCCTCCACCCCAGTCTTCTGAGATATTGAGACTGGTGCTGCTGGAAGGTTTAGGCTCAGAGAGGTTAAGTAACCTGAGCGAGGGCACACAGCAAGCCAGTAAATTGCTCTGCCAACACCCAGGCCATGCTCCTTCCTCAAGAATGGAAGTCACATGGGCATTGGGAACTGGCATCAGTTCAGAAGATGACATCCTTATCTTGAGTCATAAATAAACAGAATCTCAGAAGCACACACACACACACATAGACACATACACTAGGTTAGAGAAAGCCTGTGATCTATGTGACATGTATTGTACAATGATTCTCAACCTTCCTCATGCTCCAACTCCTTAATACATTTCTTCATATGTGGTGATCTCTGACTATAAAATATTTCATTGCTAATTCAAAACTGTGATTTTGCTACTGTTATGAATCATAAGGTAAATATCTGATATGCAGGATGGACCCTGTGAAAAGGTCATTTGATCCACAAAGGGATCGTGACCCACAGGTTGAGAATCACTGAGCTACATACAGCCTTCTGCACTTCTTACACTTCATCAAATATACATCACCCACAAATGACATTTAGCACCTAAAAGGGTATGGAAGTGACTTCCTGACCACATAGTCTTTGCTACTTACTACACAGGGTCCTAGACCCCAGGCAGAAAGGCACGTAATCTGAGGGGCCTAACTAGGGGGTACGGGGCAGGAAGTACAGCAGAAAAAGATAGGAAGGGAGCTGGTCTTGGAGTGCTAGGCAGCAAAGTCGTCTTTGCTGGGGCAACTGGATATCTGACACCTAAACTTTGGGGTCCTATGGCTCCCAGAGATGGGAGTGAGCATACTGTGGTCCCTGTCTAGCTATGAGTGCTGTATATAACCAAGTCAGGACAGGCTACCTGTGGCTTCAAAGCCTATCTATGAAACACCTTAGTCCCGCCGGCAGGGGAGTGTTTCCACTGGGGGGCGGGGGGGGGGGGTACAGACCGCACAGCCACAGCCACTGGATGCAGAGCGGTCATCTGTGTTTCAGGCCTTGGGCCCTGACTGAGGGAGCTGGTGCCTGGCAGTGTCTGAACTAGGGTGCAGCATGTCTGCTTCACTTCTTCTCACTGGAACCTCTCCCAGTGCCAACCCCTAACTTCTCTTCTTGCTGGCTCCAGGGCCCAAGCCACCACCAGTGGGAATGGCCAATCATAACCTAGGGTAGATAGGTAAGGGTGGGGAGTGTGAGCTATTTAGGAAGAGGTCCCACCTCATCGGATCGGCCGCAGCAGGGAGGAGGAGCCCTGAGACACTATGAAAGAGGAAGGCCACCAGAGCCTGGATCTGTCCACCAACCCGTCACATTTGGTTGTAAAATGGGGTCACGAGTCACTGCAAAGGTCAGCCAAATATCTTTGACATTTAGTCAAATGTTTTGGGTTTTTTTGTTTTTTTGACAGTTTCTCTGGCTAAATTTTCTCCTTTCCCATCAAAGTCACCCTGGCTACTCCTCCAGTTTTGGGTAGCAAGAGACATTAAATGTCAAAGTGTCACTCAGCCTGGGGATGGACAAATGCTTCAGGGAGCCACTGGGCCAGGCACCAGGACAATAGTCCATCCAGGCTATTCTTCAAGCCAAGAATGCCAGGCAAGCACTCAGGGTATAGCTCAGCTAGCAGAGTGCCTGCTTAGCATGCAGGAACATGTGCCCTAACCTACACAATCAGGAGGTGATGGCACACAGCTGTCATCCTAGCACTAGATGTATGGAGAGAGGGTCAAGAGTTCAAGATCATCCTAAACCAACATAATGAACAAAAGGGCCACCCTGCGCTACATGAGATACTGTCTTAAAAAAGAAAAAAAGCCAACCAAATTCTCTCTTACCATGAACAGGGGGTAAACAAAACCTAACTTGACCCAGGTCACAAGCAGTTCTGAGCAAGACCTGTGTCTGTAAGGTAAGTAACATTCTAGTAGTGTGACTCTTGAGGTTCTGGAGGTGGCTTCACAGAGCTAGGAAGTGGGCAGTGTTTGAAGCAGGTGTCCATGAATACTGGGAGAGTAGATGGATGAATGACACTGTATCAGGGTGCCTGGCCACCAGCCCCGCCACCATCTGAAGGTCCCAGTCACCAGGCCACATCCTCAGTCACAATACACATGTCCCAACAGGATGTCAGTCAGTGAACAAAAGACAAAGATATGAGAAAAGGAGGGAAGTGCCCTCAGGCTCAGCAGTACTGCAGGTACCAAACTCTACTCCAGTACCAGCCTGAGATGCTACAGACTCTGGTCCAACCAGCAAGCAGTGGACCTCAGCCTCAAGACACCCAGGGGTAGGAATTCTCTATTCCTGCTCAGAACAAGTGCCCACCTATTCTGCCTTCAAACGCATTTATTTGCCAACTAAACAAATAGGTGAATGGTGGGTTCCCCATCAAATGGGACAAGTGCCCCAAAGGCAAAGTGAATGTGCTGCTCTTAGGGCTTGCTCCCATGGCTCTCTCTGTTGCCCAATCCAGCTACACACAACCTCTTTGAGTCCCATAATAGATGTAGGAGTCGGGGGATGGGTAAAAGAGAATCTGGGGAAATAACATTGGGAGGGAGGCCAATCTGCCTTCAAACCTCAACTCATCACCGCCCAATTCTGTGATCCTGGGAAATGCCACAGCTTGTCACCCATCCTCACACCTTTCAGGGGTACAGTGGAACCTACCTTGTACAAACAGCTGGAAGGCAAATTTAAGTGCCAATGTGTGACAAAGTACCTACTCACCATAGTGTCTGGCACTTTAGTGTCCCAAACCAGGAGCTACTGTGGAATTAATCGTGAGACAGAGGATTGCACGGTTCTTAGCTCCAGGTCCCTCCCATCTTTAAGGCAGACAAATAATAAGTAGCATGAAATCTGTGTTCCAAAGAGCAGGTCGTGTCTAAGTGGGGAAATGTAGACAGGCCTTTCTGGAGAATTGGTATTTACAAAAGGCTTGCAAGAGTTAAAGCTACAGAGTGGAGGAAACATGTACAAGGCTCACACATGCACAATGACAGGCACCTAGTCATCAGCTTCACAGGGCATAGGTGAATGTGATCAGGTAGCACAGCTACCTCCCTCTGGCCTGGGGTAAGGGTTCAGCTCCACTATTAGGAGCCACAGAGGCTTCTCAGACAGGCAGAGAGGGATGTCTGGGCTTGAGCAAGGTCTATCCGTCAAAGATGGATTTGTGGGGGTGGGAATGGGCAGGTCGGCTAAGAGACCATGGCAATAGTCACAGAAGGTAGGAGTCAGGTAGGAGTCCATGCTGGCCTGAACTGGTCAGGTAAGGAAGTGTGAGGGAAGCCCCTCCAGTTATGCCAGCACTCCACCTGAGTCCTGGAGGGCATTGTGCCACCTCTCCTTCTGTATGGAAGGTCATATGCTCTGGTCCCAGGAACAGACCCAAGCTCAGTGCCCAAAGACCTATTCTATTCTTCCTTGAAGTTTAGAGAATAATCTCCAGTCAAGCTGGTGACCACAACCATGCACATTCACACTCAGCCCTCAGAACTGGGACCGCTCATCCCACATAACCTCCAGAGTCCATCCCTGAGGATGATGACCAGCTTCCCTGTGGATGAGTTCATTCCTTTCCCCCGGGAGAACAGCAAATGGTCTTGAGCCATCGAGTCACTTCATAACACCACAGAAGCTACCTCTCACTTTCCTCTCCTGCAGACAGGTAAAAATACTCTGTCCATCAGGGTGGGCTCAGGAGGCAGAAAGCATACCTAACTGCCCAACTGTAAATGAAGCAAAGGCATATCCTGTGCCCGCTCCATGCCCTTCAAACAAAGTGACTTCTCTGAACCTTGTTTTCCATACCGGTAAGCTGTTCCCTTTACCCCGTCTTACCAATGATGGAGACAGGAAGGAACAAAGCAATAAAAAGACTACTCTGTAGATTTGACCTTGTTCTTGTGCGGGTAATGCGAATACTGAATGCTGGGATCTCTACTCTCTCCATTTTCCTGGGGCTCCTTGGGTTGCTGTCCTCTCCATTTCAGAGAACATTCTGAAATGGCCCCTGGACATAGCAGGCGGATCTTGGAAGGGATCTGGGTAAGTGGCAGAGAAGTGACTCACTGCTCAACAGTAGACTCCTGGCCAAGACGACAACTAGCAACCCCAGTGTTTCTAAGAAAAAAGATAGACCATGGCACAGAGAAAGAAGTCTTTAGAATAGACAACGCGCTCGGGCAGTGGGGCAGTGGCCCCGGTAGGGTCCTTCCCGCCTCAAGCGTGCAGGATAGAAGGGGCTTCGCAGCGTCACGGGGATAAACGGTACTCCCGAGCCTGGCTGGGTGTTGCCCAAGCCTTGGCAGCGCTCGTGGAGAAAGCCAGAGTGCATTTCTGGAACATGAGGCTGCTGGGACTCAAGTTCCACTCCATGCTCCCAATGTACCAGGCTTCGGGTCCCGGTTGCTCCCCAGAGGCGCGTGGCGCATGTCGGCTGGGGATGAGACGGCCTCTCGCGCTGTCCGGGAATCGTACTGTAGCCTCGATGAGCACAGTGTGATACGCAGCTGTTTCCCAGTGACCCTGAGAGTAACTCACCTGGGCGGGCACGCTGTGCCCGGTGGCCCACAGCTGCAGTCCGATGACCAGAGCGACCCAGAAGGTGGTGGGCGCCATAGGGGCGGCGGTGGCTCCCGCCCTTGCGCCTGGAGCTCTAGTGCTTCCCCGGCGCTTTAGCTGGTGACTGAAAGCGAAAGCCCCAGGCCAGAGCTAGGACCGGGGCTAGGGGTTGGAGGTGGAGGCGGGAATGGGCGGGGCCACTGCCTGAAGACACGCCCCCTCATGCAGAGTTCACTGCTCTCCCTGGACACCTCTACCTGGACTCCTCTGGCAGCTCTGGGCCACTTTCTCCAGCATCTCTTCCAGCCCCGAGTGACTCAGTCTCTTTCCATCGTCTCTTCTCCTTTGGGTCATTTTTCCAATGAAGCGGGAGAACTGGGCACTGAAGATAGATGCCCACTTGACTAGCTGTCCAGGTGGGGCCTCCCCTCAGCTGACCTGCCTCCAGCTACTCATGCCAAATCTCACCGACTTCTCACTCTCAGAGGTAGGACACTGGGGGAAAAAGTCCCAAAATTGACACTCGCTCCTGTAGAACCAAAGGGTCCTCGACCATTCACTCACTTAGAACCTAGAGCAGTAGTTCTCAACCCTAATGCTATGACCTTTTAATACATTTCTTCATGTTGTAGTGACCCCAACCATAAAATTATCTTTGTTGCTACTTCATAACTGTAATTTTGCTACTTTTATGAATCATATTGTAAATATATGAGTATCGTATTTGATATTCATTAAATATATATGTGACCCCAAATGGGTGTGACCCATAGGTTGAGAACCACTACCCTAGAGCCAGACTAACTGCATATGAATATTTGCACCATTTCCAAAAGCTAATTAATATAAGTGGTCCCTATAACATATGGCATGTATCTGCTTATTTGGGAAGGCACAGCCACAGTGTACAGCATTGCATAGGTACAGCTCTTTTTTAATATATTTCATATTAAAATTCCTTTGCATATGCTTGGTGCCTTCAGTGAGAACAGGCTGTCCTCTCTTTCTGAGCCCCTTGGATGACAGGAAGACAGACGTGGAGGGAGAAAACCATCCAGGAAATCATGCTTTCTAGAACTGACCTCATCAGAGCACTAACGCTGGCTATCATCCGAGTGCCAGCCCCGAGGCAGCATGTATTCCTCCAGCCCTGCAAAACAGGCACTTGCAGAGATGGAATGGGCAGGGAGATGGATGACTATTTTGCCCTCCCCACACACACATACACACAATCTCTCTCACTGTAGGCTAAGAGGAGAAAGCCATGCGGTCACTGGCTCTTGGGAGAGCAACCTGAAGATTGGTACTTCTGGGTGCTGGGGGAGAAACTCTGAAGTGAGCCTTCGCAGGATGGAAAATCCCACCTGATGGTCAGGAGCCTGGGAAATCACTTGGTCACCACATGTTTCTGAGGATACAGCCTTAATCCTGAAGAGAGGCAGCCACTGAACAGGCAGGGAGAGTTCTGGTCCCTAAGCCTTCTCTGGCCTCCTAAGCCTAGCGGAGAAAGCAGAAAGCCAGGAATGGCTGTCACTAGACAGAAGCAAGAGTCGGTGTTCTGCCCTGGACACTGCCCAGTGGGCCCAGTGACTCATTTAGCCATTCATAAAACAATGCCACCAGGAACTGCACTTGGGAGACCACAGGCTAGTTCTTATCTTCATCTGTATCCTGTGGGTAATAACTCAGCACCATACGCTGGGTATATGATAAAGAGAAGAGAGTGATTTAGGCTCATGGTTCTGGTCTAAGATCAAGGGGTCACAGTTGATGATGACCTTGCTGTCAAAATCCACATAGCAAGAGGCAAGGAGTAATGTGAATTTTATGTATTTGTAGTGTATGTGTGTATGTGTGTGTGTGTTTCTCTTCTCATAAAGCCACAAATATCATCCATGGGATCTGTACCTGACTTTAACCCTAGTCACTGCTTTTTATAGTATCAGATGTTATTCTGTGAAAACACCCGCAGGCTGCCTCCCTAACCTCCATCAGCTAACCTAGGGTCTGTGCAGGTGCCTTGCAAATGTTCACCAGGGATCGCTTTCGGTTCACACTAATAATGATTAGTAATTGTGAAACTGGCAGTTACTGGGGGGCTACTCTGGGTCACCAACATGTGTCTGTTGGTACCCATGATCTTGCAGTTTTATCTGACCTTACAGAGCTGGGGGGAGTACCTTAGATTCGGACGTCCTAGCCAGCACAGCTACTGCTTACACTGCTGCACTGGGCATTGTACAGTCCCCTGCAGCACAGGTATGCCATCCTGTCCTGGCCATTCCCTTGGTACCTAGGAAACACAGAAAAGGTACGGTTCAATAAAGTGAATGGGAACTTCTAAGCATACATGGGAGGCAATAAAGAGATGAAAACCAGCCAGACATGGTGGTGCACACCTTTAATGACAGCACTAAGGAGGCAGAGGCAGGTATATTTCAGTGAGTTTAAGGCCAGCATGATCTATACAATGAATACAAGGACAACCAGGACTACATAGAGAAATTTCGCCAAGTGGAGGGGGCATGAATCAATCTGAGAGTACATATCAGGGTTGAAATCTGGTCTAATCAAGTCAGTCCTTAGCTCTAGCCACCCCACCATGCATCTCTTAGCCCATAAGCTTATAGTGGAGAAAAAGTCCTTTTTTTATATATATATTGGATCAGCAGAGATAGAATGGTGGCCTGCTCAAGGGCTGCAGACGTAGTATATAGACTGGCCATGGGGTTCCTTAGCCTCTCCCCATTTCCCAGAGCAGCCCCAACCCCTGTCATCTCACACCCCCAAACCTGGGAGCTCTGCTTCTGCGAGCAGAGGACTCACTTTTGAAAGGTGAGGTGTGCAGGATTGCCTGGCTGTTAACTGAACACTTAGTGTACAGCAGGTATCCTGGCAAGCCTCTGGGAGGAAGCATTCAGGTACAGCCAGCCTAAGTGTCAGCCTCCAAAACACCCACACATATACACCCAGAAAGACAGAGCCAGGTTGTGTCCCAAAGACGCCAGTGCCAGGATCCCATGACTTTGTTATGTGTGTGTGTGGTATGCCTGTGTTGACCTACCCCCTTCATATGGTGCTACTTCATATTGGTTCACCCTGGGGGACCAATGAGTTTATTGGGCTTTCTTACAGAGCCTGGGTAACCCCAGTGCATTCACACTGGAAAGCCTTTACCCAGCATGGATAATGGCTTTCACATAGTCTAACAGATACTCCGGGCATCTACAACCAAATACCCTTGCACTTCTAGGGACACACCCAGGCTCCCAGGAGTAACTGGAACAGATTTGTGTACAAACGTCTTTGGAAAGACAGGTGAGAATTCAATGGTCTTCCCTACTCCCTTCTGCTCTGAGAGAAATTTAACAGTCCACAGGCCCTGCTTGATAGGCTCCTCTGGGCATAGCAGGTCTGAGGAAGACAATGCTGTTTTCTAGGAAGAATGTCTTCTGCAACAGCGTGTGTGTGTGTGTGTGTGTGTGTGTGTGTGTGTGTGTGTGTGTGTGGTGTGCACACTCAGGGGCGAATACATATGTGCATGAGTATCAAGACCTGAAACTAATGTCAAGTGTCTTCCTCTACTCCCTGTATGTGGAGGTCAGGTCTGTCATTTGAGCTCAGTGCTCACCTATTTGACTGGTATAGCTAGCTTGCTCTTTCTGGTTCTGTCTCTATCTTCTGAGTCTAAGATTACAGAAGTGGGGCTGGAGAGATGGCTCAGTAGTTAAGAGCACCATCTGCTCTTCCAGAGGACCCGGGTTCGATTCCCAGCACCCACATGGCAGCTAACAACTGTCTGTAGTTTCAGTTCCAGGCAAACACCAAGGCAAATAAATAAATAAATAAAGTTATAAATTTAAAAAAAAAAGGTTACAGAAGGGCCACCATATCCACCGTGCTCCCCCACCACCATGGTTGCTGGGGATGCAATTAGTGGGTCTCATGCTAGCATGCTTGCCTGGAGCGTCTCACCAGTCCCCTGATGGTCTGTTTGGCTCATTTGTTCGTTTATGAGTCCATACACTCACCTGGGAGGGAGGGAAACCATCATGGGCTTAGGTGAAGCAGGCAGAGGCTCAGGTATGCTGAGAGAGGCAGAAGGTTCCCCTAAGAGGGAGAGGAGAATCCCTGATGGTCTTGTCTATGTGAACTCCTAGAAACAGCCAGAAAGCAAGTTCCTTCCAATGTGGCCTCTAGAGGCCCAGGACTCCTGCCTGTCACATAGGGCAAGGGGATCCCTTCCCCCTTAGTGGTCCCAGCCAGCACCTTTCTTGCCTGACTTTTGCCCATGCTTATTATTGCACCCTGAGTGTGCTGGGCCAGCCCCTTGGTGAGTCACAGTCTAAAATCACCAAGAGGAAGCTGTGCCTGGTGTTAGCCACAGACTCACAACTGTCTCCCTTGGCTGCCTTCTTCCCCCCACACACATACACACATGCACATGTATGTGTGCATGCACGCACAAACACACACAGACACACACAAAATAAGCAAGAATTATATGATGGGGATGGAAAGATGGTTCAGAGGTTGAGAGTGTTCACTGCTCTTACAGAGGACTCAATTTTAGATTTATTTTATTTAATGTGGGTGTATGGTGTGTGGATGCCCTCAGAGGTCAGAAGAGGACATCAGATCCCCTAGAGCTGATATTACAGGTGGTTCGGAGCAGCCTGCCATGGGTGCTGGGGACTGAACCAAGCACTCGTAACTGCTGAGCCGTCTCTCAGCCGCTCTTTTCAAACTCTATCACTAAACCAGAGGTCCTTGACTCTGAGCTCCAGTTCTCACTCACACAACCTCTTCCCAAGGACAACTGCCTTGAGTTCACTGTTTCTCCAGTCTATCTAAGACCTTCACACACACACACACACACACACACACACACACACACACACATACACCCTGGGGTCAGGCATGTTCTAGAAATCAAACAAACAAAAACACTATATGTGCATACTGAACACATATAGGCCTTTTTTCTTGACATTATTGTTCATTCATTCTATAAATTCATATAGGTATACTATAAAATTTATAAAGTTATAAACATACTATGTAAAATGGCTTGAAGTCTACAGCCAAATGTGTGTGTTACCTACAAGCATCATGCTCTTTTACATAAAGTACTAGAACATGCCTGGGGTGGGTATACTGAAAAGCAGGGATCCTGAATGTGAGCATCTATGGGTTTGGGTATTTGCAAGAAGGGATTCCTGGAAGCCATCCCAGGAGATGCTGTGACTATATGCATGTAAATTCAGCTGCCCAAGCCTGTAGACAGCACTGTCTTCAGATGAGAACATCTTCACATTGCTGAGTTCAGTTCTGCTTGGCTTCTCTTTCACCTGCTGTGTGGAGCTGAGTCATATACTTGCCCTAAAACCCGCTTCGTGTTTCATTGCTCTCCAGTTGTGGATTTGTGCTCTGTCTTGTGCATTGCCTAACACAGTCTTGTCAGAGACACAGCAGAGAGTTTCCCCAGGTGGTGAACCTAGAAAGCAGGGCTTCTGGAAGGTGGCAGTGCACGTTTTTCACTGGGTCGTGTGCTGTGAACACCAGACTCTCAGGACTCACATCTGCAGTGTCGTGGCATCTCTGTGACTGACAGTTTCATAACTATCTGCTTCTCCTCTCCCACTTCTCTTTCAATTTTTTTTAAAGATTTCTTTTTGAGGCAGGGTCTCATAAAGCCCAGGCTGGTCTCAAACTTACTGTGTAGCTAAGAATGACCTTGAACCCCCCAATCCTCCCGCCTCCACCTCCCTGGTGTTAAGATTACCAGGGTATTCACCAAGGTGTCCATTTATGCCATGCTAGGATGGGACCCAGGGCTTTATGAGTGCTGGCATGTACTATCAACTGAATTTTATTGCTCTCTTTCTCTCTCCTGAAGCTTGAACTAGAACCCAGAGCTCTGTAAACCCTAGAAAAGAGTCACTCCCCCAGGCCTCCTCCTTCATCTCCAAAGTGCTTTCAATTCAGCCTCCCTACGGCCTGATCCTTTTCACCTGATGTCTGAGAGCCTTTCCCAGGCCAGCCCCTAACCCCACTCTGTCACCATACCTACTTCTCCTTCCCTCACATTCTCTCTCTCTCCCTCTGTCTCTTACATACACTCTACTCTGGCCTCAGTTTCCCTGCCTCCTCTACAAATGGCCTCTTTGCCCTCTCTTGTGTTTTCTTGTATTTCGTAGGCATTTCATAATTCTGTGACTGGTCTGAGCATAATCTTTTTTAATATAACTCCTCTTGATCACTTGCTTATTGGATTTTGGATCTAGAGGATAGAGTGAATGATACTCAAATCTTGCCATACAAGGCTCATGTGTATGTGTGTGTGTGTGTGTGGTGTGTGTGTGTGTGGTGTGTGTTTGTATATGTGTGTGGTGTGTGTGGGGTGTGTGTGTAGTGTGTGTGTGTGATGTGTGGTGTATGTGTGTATGGAGTATGTGGTGTGTATGTGTAGTGTGTATGTGGTGTATGGTGTGTGTGGTGTGTGTGTGTGGTATGTGTGTGGTATGTATATGTGTATGGTGTGCATGGTGTGTGTGTGTGTGGTATGTGTGTGGTATGTATATGTGTGTGATGTGTGTGATGTGTGGTGTGTATGTGTGCTGGGCCTGACCTCAAGCCTCTTGCACAGCATGTCTACTGCTACAATCCATCCATCCTTGTAAGCCAATCTCGTGTGGCTTATGAGTGGTGGAGTGTCTCAGGAGTGGGTTGTGGGACCACAGAGTACTGGGTCCATGTGTACCTATTTCCCTAACACTGCCCAATACCTCTGTGCAGCCCATGCTATCACACCCCACCAGCAGGACCAGAGGGTCCCTATTTCTGTACATTTTCCCCTGAACTTGCCCTTAGCCAGCTTTCTTCCCCCTCGGACCAACCCAACGTGGTGAGTGTGGAGTGGAACCCACTGGTACCTCATTTGCATTTCTCTGAAGTTCGCGGGTCTAAGCACCTCTTCACTGCAGCTGAGTCATTCGGGTTTCCCCTTCTGTGAACTGCTTTTCAACATCCTTTCGTTATTATTTCCTGTCTTCTTGTAGATCTGCTCTAATTCCTTGTATCTTCTAGATATTAATCCCAGGTCCTTTTCAGATATCATAAATACCTCCTCGATCTGGTATGTGTCTGCTGTCCTTATTCTTGCTTTCCTCTTATTGTTTTAAAATTCCTTAACTGGCCAGCTGATATGGCTCAGCAGGTAAAAAGTGTGTGCACCAAGCCTGAGTTTCATCCCCAGGAACCACACGCTGGAAGGAAAGAACCAGCTCCTGGAAGCTGTTCACGTACATATTCCTCCCCACAAGCACACACACATCAATAAATGTAGTTTTTTAATATTTATTTATTATGTATACAGTATACAGAAGATGGTACCAGATGTCATCATAGATGGTTGTGAGCCACCATGTGGTTCTGGGAATTGAACTCAGGACCTCTGGAAGAACTATTAGTGTTCTTAACCTCTGAGCCATCTCTCCAGCCTGTAATTTATAAAAAGAGACTGAGATAACCCAAACTATTTATTTTTATTTTTTATTTTATGTGAATTGGTGTTCTGCCTGCATGTATAACTGTGTAAGGGTGTCAGATCTTGGAATTACAGACAGTTGTTAGCTGCCATGTGGATGCTGGGAATTGAACTCAGGTCCTCCGGAAGAACAGTCAGTGCTCTCAACCACTGAGCCATCTCTCCAGCCCCCAAACTATTTTTAAGATCCATTTTAAAAGTCTGTCTTGTCTGCTGTTTGTGTGTGTGTGTGTAGCCCTGGTTGCCCTCCAACTCACAGATTCTCTGATTCCTAAGTGCTAGGAATAGAGGGGTGTATCACCACTGCCAGGCTCAAGAAGTCCTTAATTTTAATGCAACAAAAATCCATCAGTATTCCCCATTAGATCATGGTTGAAAGGGCCATCCTTACCTGGAAGTCATGGAGATATTTTTCTCTATCTTTTCTTCATTAGCTTTATAGTCTTAGCTGTCACAGCTGAGCCAGTCAAACTTCTGAATTGTATGTAGTATATAAGGTCTAAAGACCCAACTTTATTTCTGTCAGTCTGTCTTTCTTGCACCACCAGCCACACGTTCCAGCTTTCCACCGTTTATTGCAAGAACATGGGTCTGTTGCTGAGAGAGCTTTCAGACTTCTTATTTCTGGACAGGCTCCACATTGTTGTTTCTCTCTCTCTCTCTCTCTCTCTCTCTCTCTCTCTCTCTCTCTCTCTTTCTCTCTCTCTCTCTCTCTCTCTCTCTCTCTCTCTCTCTCTCTCTCTTTCTCTCTTTTGTTGCTATTCTTTTTCATAATTGGCTTAAGGTAAGGCTGCCCCCCAACAACAGTAGCAATAAGGACTGAGGAAATGGCTCAATGGGTAAGAGTGCTTGCCGCACAAGCATAAGGACCTGAGTTCAAATCCCCGGTTCAAAAAAAAAAAAAAAAACGGGTTTGGTCATGCATGCCTGTAACCCTGGTGCCATACAGGGCAGACAGAGACAAGAAGATTTCTGGGGCTTTCTGGCTGCCCCTGGCTCCAGATTCAGTGAGAGACCCTGTCTCAAGAGAAGGCGGCAGAGAGGGATAGTGCAGGACACCACATGCCCTCCCCTGTCCTCTGTAGTACGCTCTTGAACATAAGCACCATCTCCCCTTCATTGCCCCCTCAACAAATTCATTTGCCAAATTCCCCAAACACCAACTGTGCTTTAACCTGGGCATTTACGGCCAGCAAGATGCTCAACAGGTCAAGGCCCTTGATATCAAGCCTAATGATCTGAATTCGGCCTCAAGAGGCACACTGTAGGACAGAATCACCTCCACAAAGTTGTCCTCTGGCCTCCACACATGAACACCATGCCTTGTGTACTTGTGTACATCCACACAAATAAATAAATGTAAAAACAACTGAACGAATGGGTGAGTTTGGGGGAAGAACAGATTTATTCCATCCATGAGCACGGATCACCCATGTGTTCACTTTATGTCTTCTCATGGTTTTTCTTTCTTGCTGGTCATTTGGATGTGACTGGGGCAAAAGACTACCTACACCTCTCCCTGACTCTTCCACTCACTTCACATCTGGGTTCCCAGATGATATCTGCAGCAACTCCAGAACAGACTTATAGTCTCATCTTTTATTTTAATCAACTCCTATGAGTTCTCATGGTCAGTATATCGTTGGCACCTTTTACAGAGCAAATCTCATTATAATCTTGCTTGTGTAGTGCAGTTGGCCAGGCTGCTTGTTATGTTGCACCAGGCACCCCAAGGAGGCATCAGTTCAAAGGTGCCCTGGACATAGGGATGTAGAACTCATTGGAGCAAAAAAAGCCACCATCTTCATCAAATTAGTGGCACTTCTTGCAAGGACCCTTCATGATCTGGCTTGTTGACTGTTGACATCCCCTCAGAGAAAGAGGAAGTGATAAGAATCATAGGACCCTCATTTGAGTTTCCCGCCACTCGATTCTGCCCTAACTGTGCCATGGCCTGTGCTCTCAGGAGATGCTGGAGTACACAGACTGGGAAATACTAGTTAAGAGTGGTTCTTCCATGGGACACAGGGATGCCACCATCATGTGGTTCTTCCATGGAATACAGGAATGCCACTATCATGTGGTTCTTCCATGGG
This sequence comes from Sigmodon hispidus, assembly GCA_004025045.1. Lineage (NCBI taxonomy): Eukaryota > Metazoa > Chordata > Mammalia > Rodentia > Cricetidae > Sigmodon > Sigmodon hispidus. Next base: position 44,722 of record PVIH01002901.1, read on the forward strand.
ATACAGGGAAGCCACCATCATGTGGTTCTTCCATGAGATACAGGGAAGCCACCATCATGTGGTGCAAACACTTTTCCAATGTGGCAGTTTTGAAGTCATGTGGGCTCCTGCAAGCAGCCCCTTATTCATGCCTGTAAGGAAGCCCAATAAAGTCATTAGTTCTCTGGTGTGAACTTTGGTAAAAATCATACTTTGGTTTGTCCTCGGGACCTTACCAAGAGGCGCACACTGTTTCTGTATCCCTCTGGAAATTCTCAAAACAATATGGCTTCTTCCAGGAATAGTGCCTTGGGAAAGGCTGAATGACAGACCCATCTTGCTCTATGGCCACTGATTTTGTACGGCTTCAGCATGTCTCACTCCTCCCTATGCCTCAGTTTCCCCAATGTGTAACTGTGAGAAGGAAAATTTCAGGGTGGTGTGGGCCTCAAAGTTATGAAGCCCTTGTATAGCACAGCTCAGTCCTGCACACTTGCCTTCCCCCAGGCTATGCTACCACACTCTACCTCTCTCTGGGGACTAGCATGAGCTAGCATGGAATGTTTGCATTTCTAAATTGCTAAACCTTCAGCTTAGAGCCAGAGTGGACAGGAGATGGAGGGGGGTGATGGGCATGGGGTCAGTTCCCTGCCAGGCTGGACACAGGGTGGTTCTTGTCCAATTCATGAGCCAGCACTCAGCCTCCCTCGCCCTGCTCCGAGGAAGCCAGCCCCTGAGAATGAGCCACAGCCAGTGCTCATCAGCAAGGAGCTGGGAAGCCCACAATCCTCAAATCACGGAGCACAGTTTCCTCAACCTCTTTCCCCTTCCTCTATTTAAAAGAAAAAAGAAAAAGAATTTTCCCGGGGTTCAGTTTCTCAATCTTCAGACGGTCACAGGTTTATGACTCTGTACCTTGCTGCAGCCTTGGCTAGAGTGAAACACCATGACTCAGTGTGGTCCGGCTCCTTGTAGACTATGATTCTGGTTAGGAGTCCTGGAGCTTTTCAAAGGGACAGTGACTAAGCTATCTTTAATTGGTCCTCTGGATGAAGTCTGTCTTCATCATTTCCCTTCCTTCAGGTCTGTTCTGCCGCCCTGGAAAGTCAACATATATAGAGCACCTACTGTACACCAGGCAGAATAGTTGTGCCCCTTTGCCCTCATTCCATTGAAATACAGCCCTGTACCCCAAAGGAGAACCTAGTAACCTTTAGCTCCTAGAACCACATGGCCAAGGTGCTTCCCAATGAAGCCATTTAGGGATACCATGCCATACATGCATGAAAATACAACGAACCCATTGCTTTGTGCACTAACTAAAATAAATAAATAAATTCAGAGAGAGAGAGAGAGAGAGAGAACTATTTTAGACAGCTGGGCTAGCAATTTAGCCATCACCTAGACTTGGGATCAAGCCCTAGCTCAGGCTATTTACTGGTGTGTGACCTTGACCATGGACTAATCTCTTCACCTTTCTGACCCTACCTTCCTTTACCTATTCTCTGTTTGGCAGGGATTCTGTCCACATCAGAGTTGACAGCACTTGGTATCTACTAGGTGCTCAGAAAGGCTGGCAATGTCGCTCAGTTAGCAGAGGGCTTCCCTAAGACACATTCTCATGTGTTCCATTCCTAACAGCACATACACCAGGTGTGATGTATAGATAGGCACATGCCTATAATTCCTGCTGAGTAAATAAATGCAGACTCAGAACTTGATGATGCAGGGAAGAGTTTCCTAAAATGTCAGCTCTGTTCTTCCCCTTAAGGCTAAAAACCCCATGCCTCAGTTCCTCCAGAGGCCAGTACAACTTCCTGCTGACTGCTCACAGCCTCTCTTTGTGGAGCATATAAGGGAAAATTTAGCTCACACATCGTTTTACTTCCTTTACCCTTCAGCAACCTGGATAAGCACATGAAGTGGGGCAGCACACACCCCAGACTCACAAAATACTCATTCTTTTATTCTGCTAACCATTTTACTTCCTCCTGATGCTCTATCCATCACCTCCTTCCCCAGATCCCACTATGATGGGTAATAGTGACGATCAACTTGACAGGATCTAGAAACAACTACAAGACAAATCTGGCCTTGCCTGGGAGGAACTCCCTAAACTGAGTTAACAAGGTGGAAAGACCCACCCCAAATGTGGACAGATCTATTCCAAAGGCTGGGGTCCTGGACTGAATAAAAAAAAGGAAGGTAAGCTGAGCCTCAGTGCTCATTTCTCTGTTCCCGACCAGCGGCCTCTGGTGCCTACCCCTGTGCCTTCCCCACCATGGACCCAAAGAGAGTCAAAGTCAATCCTTTCCTCCTTAACTTGCTTTCCTCAGGTATTTTGTCACAACATTTTGAGTAAAATAACTAAGACACTTCCCCATAGCTTGGGCCACATCAAGTCCCATGTGATTCTGACCCACCTGAGCCACAGTCTTTACCAGATAGAGTTAGCTCAATTCTCAGAGGTCTGTGAGGGCATGATGTATGCCCTTAACACCATGAGCAGCCAGCAGTTTGGGCTTGATAAAGATCCATTCAGTACACTAAGATAAAAGTTTTATCCTTACTACTAATTAGATAGTTCTAATAAGCCTATCCTTCTGGTGAAGGCAGGCTCATTAGAACCACTCCACAGAGGAGAGGGCGGAGGCCCAGCCTCCCCTGGATGTCATCTGCTTGACTCTAAAGCTCCAAACTCCCCAAGGCCAAAACCCAACTCCAGGCAATATACCCACCTACCCTGCCCCCTCACAATGCTCCCTAACACCCAAGCTCCCTGCCTGATACTTGAGAGGTATTTGACTAAATGAGTGAATGGATGTGTAGTGGTTTAAACGAGAACAACCCCATAGGCTCATACGGTTACATTCTGAGTTCCCAGTTGTACTGTGGGAAAGATTAGAAGGTGTGGCCTTGTTGGAGAAGGCATGTCACTGGGAGTGGGCTTTATGTCAAAAGCCCTCACCAACCCCAGTGTCTCTATTTTTATGTGGCCTGTGGATCAAGATGTAAAGCTGTCAGCTACTTCTGCAGCACCATGCCTGCATGTCTGCCTGCCTGCATGCCACACTCTGCCGTGATGATAATGGGCTAATGGCTGAAATGGTAATCAAGCCCAGTTAAATACTTCCTTTTGTAAGAGTTGCCTTGGACACAGTGTCTCTTCACAGCCTTAGAACAGTGACGTAGACAGAATGAACTCGTCTTCTCAGATATAGATCTTTTTTTTTTTTTTTTTTTTTTAGGATTTCTGAAACTTGCCTCCATTCTTCTGGCAGTAAGTGCTACAGGAGATCAGAAGGCATGGAAGTGCTTCCCTGGGTGACCTGGAAGGTCTCCTGGAAGGGGCATGAATAGTTGAAGTTTGGGGTGACACCACTAAGCAGAGATTTCCTGCTGGAGAGGTGTCCTTTATGTCTGCCCACACAAGGGGCACAGATGAGTCTCAGAGACATGATAGAAAGCTATGGAAGATAACAAGGCCAGATGGTAAGACTGTGGCCCTAGGGAGCCACTGAAGGTTCTGTGAGAGAGCAGCTTGACCAGCGCTTGGCTTTGGAAAGGAAAGGTAAAGTGGAAGCCAAGAGGCAATCCATTTTCTGGGTGCCAGCATGTGCTGTTAAGGGCCTAGCACTCAAACTTGGCACTGTAGCACGTGACTTAACTGCCTGCAGGCAACTCCAGGACAGAGGGGAAAGTACTGGATAAAATAAGGCAGTAAATGAAAGAGGCCAGTGGTAGTCCATTCCTGGGCCACAGTGGATCACAGTCAAGTGACTGGGAACTAGAGTCCAGGCCAGGTGACCTGGGTTCAAATCTTGCCTGTACCATTTAGTAGCTGTGTATTGGACAAGTGACTTAACTATTCTGTCCCTCAGTTTCCTCACCAGTAGCATAGGATTATCAAAGGTTACCATTTCCAAACACCCAGTGAGGTTTATAGGAGAGAGTACAAGAAGACTCAGAGGGAGTTGGTTCTCTCCTAACATGTGTGAATTCCTGAAGGGCAGGAATGAGGTCTCTTTATCTGACCTATGATTGATCCAGGACCAGAGGTTTATCTTGTGAGTGTCCAGTATTTGCAGAGTCTCTGCTCAAGATGAGGCCTTCCCTGATGTGTATGTTGAGGCTGCTGGCATTTCCCAAGTGATACAAGCTAGCAAATAAAAAAAACTACAACCTGAGACATCCTGCTCTTGAGTAATCTGTGCCAACTCTGACTTCCTGATCAGGCTCCGTGCAGCTTGACAGGCCAGGGGTTGCCAGAGAGGGGTCTTATCTAGAAGGTATTGTGTCCTGCCCCCTGCTCAGGAGGCCAGGCAGGAACTCTGAGAACCTCAGTTTCTCCTTCTAAACTTAAATAGAATGGAGCCACCAATGCACTTAAGTCAGTCAAGAGAATACAAATCTCAGCCCCACCCCATTGTGCATGCATTGAGTGTGGGGTGCTCAAGCCATCCCTGAGGATCACAGAACACATGCTGGACACAAAAAGACCTGAATCCAGGACTAGAGACCTATCTTGGGGTTTAAGCAGTTGCTTAAACTATGAGGACTGAAGTACAGACAGACTTCCCTTCCCCAAATCCCATAAATGCCCAGTGGAAGTAAAAACCCACCTATAATTTCAGCTGTGGAATGCAGAGACAGGGGATCCCCACAGCAAACAAGTTAGCAAGACTAGCCACATCAGTGAGATCTGGGTTTGATTGAGAGGCTCTGCCTCAAAGAATAAAGTGGAAGAACAGGAGAGAAATGATTCTGCAACCTCATGTGTTCAAGAGCACACATGCAGATACATACCACATGCATAACACATGCATACCAAACACATGAACAGTCTAAAAAGAAATTAGTTCTGTGCTGTGGGATAATGCTCTTGTACTCTATAAAGATTTGTCATTCATACTGGTTTAATAAAATGCTGATTGGTCAGTAGCCAGGCAGAAGAAAATAGAGGTGAGGTGACCAGACTAGGAGAATTCTAGGAAGAGGAAAGACAGAGACGCAGTCACCAGCCAGACACAGGGGAAGCAAGATGAGATTGCTGGACTGAGAAAAGGTACCAAGCTACATGGCTAATCATAGTTAAGAACTATGGGTTAATTTAAGTGTAAGAGCTGGTTAGTAATAAGCTTGAGCTGCTGACTGAGCATTTATAAATAATAGTAAGCCTCTGAGTCAATTATTTGGAAAGCAGCTACTGGGTATTTGAGAATTTCTGATGGGACAGAAACTTCTGACTACAATTCAGGGAAAATGTTACGTGGAAGGACCAGACACACAGAATGGTCTCAAAAGTCCTCCTGTACACCTGGAGTTTGGGATCTGCGCCTAGTGATAGGGCAAAGATGCATGCCAGGTCTGAAGACCTTGGCACTTTTTGTTGCTGCACCTGGGGCCATAGGACTTGTGATCCCAACATTGCCACTGAGCAATGAGGCCTGGGCTACTCAGTCTAACAGTTGCACGTTAACCACCACCCTGCCAGGCCACTGAGAAATGGAACCTCCATTCCCATCTATTCCCATCTGGAATGGCTGTGAGTAGAGGCATTCCATGGCTCAGCCTGGGACCAAGCTGCAGGACTATGGGCAAATCTTGACCTTTGCTAGTTTAAGCCACTCAGTTTTGAGGTTCATTTAGTGGGGAGAGCTACTTTGAAACAGGGTCTCATGTAGTCCAGGTTGGCTGAGAAATCATTTAGTAGCCAAAAGTGATCCTAGACTTCTGATCCCCTTCCTCCACCTCCCCAGTGCTAGGGTTACAGATATGAGCCACCATGCCTGTTTCATCTGTGCCAGGGATTGAACTCACAGCTTTGTGCATGCTAGGTGGGCATTTTACCACCTGAGCTATACTGCCAGCCCTTTCTGTGATATTCTGTTCCCTCTGATTATGGGGGATGCCTTGGATGTTGGGAATAAGAACTCTGAGGCCAGAGAGATGGCTTGAAGCCTAAAGATAGTTGCTGTCAAGCCTAGTAATCTGAATTCAATACCTGAGATTCATAAGGTAGAAGAGAACCAACTCCTCTTTCACACAAACACATACACACACACACACACACACACACACACACACACACACACACACACGCTACCCCATTCAAAATAAATGTATAAATGCATGTATTTGCAATTCTTACCAGCTACCTCTATCTTTCTTTTTTAAAGATTGTATTATGCTATCTTGAACTCCTGGGTTCAAGTCATCCTCCTGTCTCAGCCTCTTGAGTTTTGGGACCACAGGTGTGGACCTCTATACCCATCTTTACTGTCTGATTACAATGTCAGCCTGTTTGTAAAGCAAGCACAGGAACCAGCAAGCATTTTTGTTGCTCACATAGACTAGAGGCCTCCCCACCCCAGCCATAGCTCTTTCCACACTGTGTCCTGGGGGCTCTGTGAGGCACAACTTCCCAACTGTGAAATGGAGAGACGTGCTCTAGACCTTGTCTCCGTCCCAGTACATTTCCCTGCATCTGTTCCCATACATGTTCTAGACCTTGGTCTCCTGAATCTCAGAACACCTTTCTTCAGTGTTCTGGTGAAGGTGACTCTGGCTGGCTTAGCTGTGTCCTTAGTGCCCAGAGAGATCAGAAAAAACAACACAACAACATCAAAAACCAACTACAGGTGACTCAGCCTCTTGATGCCATCCCTGTCTGCCCATTAAAGAAGGAATCAAGGGGCTAGAACAATGGCTTGGTGTGTAAGAGTGTGTGCTGGACAGTTTTAAGTCAACTTGACACAGCTAAAGTCATCAGAGAGGAAAGAGCCTCAGTTAAGAAAATATCTCCATAAGATCAGGCTGTAGGCAAGCCAGAAGGGTTTTTTTTTTTTTTTTTTTGAGCCCAGGGTGCTTTATGTATCCCTGCCTGGCTGTCCTGAAACTTGCTCTGTAGACCATGCTGACCTTGAACTTACAGATATATGACTGCCACTGCCTCCTGGGTGCTAGGATTAAAGGCATATGCCACTACTGCCTGAGTAGGACATTTTTTAAATTAGTGATTGAATGGGGGAAAGACCCAGCCCATTGTGAGTGGCATCATCCTGGGCTGCTGGTCCTGGATTCGGTAAGAATCAGGCTGAGCGGGGCTGGAGAGATGGCTCAGCAGTTAAGAGCACCAGCTGCTCTTCCAGAGGACCCGGGTTCGATTCCCAGCACCCACATGGCAGCTAACAACTGTCTGTAGTTCCAGTTCCAGGCAAACACCAAGGCAAATAATTAAATAAATAAATAAAATAAAAAGTTAAAAAAAATTTAAAAAAAAGCATTAAAAAAAAAATGAGCAAGTCATGTGGAGTGAGCCAGGAAGCAGTTACTTCTCTATGACTTCCACATCAGCTCCTGCCTCCAGGTTCCTGCTCTGCTTGAGTTCCCGTTCTGGCTTCCTTCAGTGACAGACTACAATGTGGAAGTGTAAGACAAATAAACCTTGTCTTCCCAAACTTGTGTTTGGTTATGGAATTTCACTGCAGTAACAGAAACTCTAAGACAGAATACTTGGTAAACAAGCATTAGGATCTGACTGGGTTCGAATCTCCAGCACCCATGTAAAAAGCAGGATGTGGCTATAAACACCTATAACCCAGAGCTGTGGGGGTGGAGATAGAAGGAACCCTGGGGCTTGCTAGCTGCCAGCCTAATTCTAGACTCAGTGAGAGTCCCTGTCTCGTGGGATTAAAAACAAGACAGAGAAGGACACCTGACATTCTCCCCTGGCTTCCGTGTGCAACACACACACACACACACACACACACACACACACACAGAGAGAGAGAGAGAGAGAGCACACCTCCTTCTTAATTCCCACAGCGCTGTGACCACAATCTAACTAAAACAATGTAAAGGTGAATTTTTGCCTCGTGGCCTCACAGGGTTTCAGTCCATCAAGGCAGGGAAGTGTGTGGTGAAGGCTGTTCACATGACATGGAGGTGATGACTCACAGCTGAAACTTGTCTCAAGCTGGCTTATAACGTCTATAACATTCACCTTAGGCCTCACCACAGAGACAGCCAGGCCACCTGGATAGAGGGAGGAAATTGGACAGACCCCAATTCTGGAACATTCCTATGGTTCGCAGTCCAGCTCAGCTTTCAAGTCTGTCCACAGGAAGCACAGACAGAGACTGAAGAAGGCTTGGGGAAGTCAAAGGCTCATAAAAGGTAGTGACCATGAGACAGTAAACTAGGTTAGACACTTCATCCCCATTACCTCTCAGTCTTTTGCCAGGTGAAAATTCAGTCCACTCTGTCAGTCATGAAACTTATTGCAAGAGACTATGGCTGGAAACTGGCTGAGCCAAAAGCTGAATCCTGGAGGCCTGTCTTGCTCATAGCCATAACGTCCACTATCTCCATCCAGGACAAAGTGTCCCCAGGCTTTACCAGGGCCACTGGTAACTCCTGTGATGCTCAGATGACAGGTGAATCAATGTCTAGGGACCTGCAGCCTTCCCTAGACTTCTCCATCTAGACTTGTAAGACACAGGAAGAAAGAGGAACCTGATCCCCCAGCTCCCTCCTGTGTCTTCCCGACAGTATTTAGGAGTGTTCTCCAGTGCCTGCTCATACTTTCTGTTCCCAGCTTCCTCCTGAAATCCACTCTTGGGACTTTTGAGGCCCCTGTGGTTTACAGCTTTTGTCACTCACTCTGAAATGTTTATTATACTTACAAGACAATAAACCTAGGCTTGGAATGATGTCCTTTTGATAAAATCTCAGTGCCTTGTGATGATGGATGGCTCAACAGGCCTCTTTGGGCAAGCGTCTCTCTACCCACCTCTTTTCTCTCCTGGCCCTGGGCTTCCTCTATGGCTAAGTTCTTCCTGAATCTCAAGTCTAGGAGTTTTTCCACCTCAGAGCCCAGATCAGGCTAAATCATGGACTGGACTTTTTTTAAAAAAAAAAAAAATTAAAAAAAGACAGAATCTCTATATGTAGCCCTGGCTGCCTAGAAATAGACTATGTACACCAAGTTGTACTTGAACAGAGATCCACGGGCCTCTGCCTCACTAGTGCTGGGAATAAAGTCATGGGCCATCACATCACAGACTGGGTCTTGAGCCACTACTGGATTCAGGATCCCTGGGAGGAAAGCTGTGGGCCAGGAACTCTTGGCTAGCCTGGATTTGCCTCAGATGGGGTATTTTGGGGGAGGAGGCCACGATGAAGAAAATACCTTGAATGGTAACATAGTGTGGTCTGGAAGGCAGCACACCAAGAGTTTTAGATATCTAACACATAGCCCTCTGACTAAACTAAAGGGTAGCTGGAGTGGGAGGCAGGCTAAGAGGGCTGGCGCACTAAGGTCACTCACAGTCCAGAAGACAACATGGGCCCCTCACGAGTGAGTCCACACTCTCTAAAGACTGGAAATTAGTGAGAACAGGTTAACCCACATTTTACCTACCTGGTTTCCCCACCACAGCTGAGTCAATGTGAGAGCCTCCTAAGATGAGGTTGCCCACTGATGGATTTCCTCTCTGCCATGACCATGAGCCAAGATAAACTTGTAAACTTCCCAGTCTCAGGGTTGTCATAGCAACAGATGATAGCCTTCAAGTGATAAGCAAACTTCCTGGTTGGTCACTGGAAGAGCTGGGATTTGAGCCTGAGTCTGGATGACACATGGAGAATTGCAGCTGCAGATCATATCTACTCAGTTCAGTGCAACACTGCTGGGTGAAGATGAACAAGAACCAGTCCCTTGCATCCTCACTGTTGGGAAGGGAGGTCAAGAGAAAAGGAGAGAATTTCCAGGGACTTAGTCTCCTAGTCCTGCACAGGGACCAGTGCTAGGTCTTGGAGATTCCTCAGGAACTGAACAAACACTTACAGACAATTGTTCAGGAAGAGATGGGGACAGAGTCCCTCACCACACAGGGCTGCCCCACTGTGAACACATCAGAACAGGTACAGCTCAGGAAGATCCCATCAGGAGAGCTCTTGCTCCTGGTCTGACCACACCGCCAACCGGTAGCTGGTTCAGTGTTGGGCTGAGGGTGAGCTACAGGTGTAGGCAACAATCCCAGGAATGGCACAGCAGGAGCCATCAAGGAAAGACTCTGAGTTAATTGACCATAGCTGTAGCTCTGCCCTGCCCTGTGTGCAGGGTGGCAGGCAGGGCCTCTCCTGCTCAGCCACAGAAGCCCTGGGTTGTACAGACCCCCGATTCTTCCAGCAACATGGAGTTTCCCTTTTCCAAAGTTGGGTGACCCAAACCTGTGGGAAGAACGTCCTAGAGAGGCCCAGGATTCTTCCTACAAATACCAAAGGCAGCCTTGTGAGCAGAGACCATTTATTCTCAGCATTCTCAGAGGACAGGCCTTCAACAGGGAGGAAGATACTGCCTGGACGGAAGAGAGATTTAAGGAGCACACAACTGGTCCCAGGCTCCTGTTCTCAGCCGTGACATGTACACGGACAGTATCCCGGCCTGGGGGAAGAAAGGCTGCTGCCAGCCTTTGGGCTCAGGGGTTCCTCATCACTCACTTCTGTAATCAGTCTACAGCCTCACACTCCCACAATTTGGCAGGCCCATATGAATTTTTAGAGGGTCAAAAATTGATTTGTGAAGGGTTACTTTGAAAGGAATATGTCACTTTGTTGAAGTGTATGATGGTGTGGCATGGCGGCTCAAGCCTGAAATCACTCAGGAAGCTAGCATAGGAGGGTCAAAGTTTCAGGGTCAGCCTGGACTACATATCAAGTTTGAGTCTAGCCTAGAATACAGAATAAGATCCTATCTCAAAGAGAGAGAGAAAGTTTGGCAATGTCTTTCACTCAGGAGTGTAGCATCCATGGGGTCAGCATGACACAGCTTTAGGGTCACTGTGCACCAACACACCCACCATGTCCTTGCACAAGACAACTGGGCAACTATCCAACCCCCACACATATCCCTTCTGGCCAGTATCCAGACCCTGGTAGAAGGTCTCTGGAGGCACCCTGGAGGCATCCAGCTGCTCCAATTTTCCCCCAAAGATCCAGGCAGCTTCAGAAACTCCCCTCGTGATTCCTCACAGGGCCCCAGCTTCCTCCAGAGGGTGAGCATCTGGTGAGTAAACAGAACTCTCCCTGCCTGGCCCAAGGGTAAGTCCAGAGTCCCCAAGCTTCCACAGACCAGAAAATGTGTCATCCAGTCGATTGCTTATTTGTTATAAGAGGCTGCAGCTCCCCTGGAGTGAGCCAGGCAGGTGGGGAGTCACAGCAGCTTTAGTGCTTAGTGTGAAATGCTGGGGTTGGGGATATAAATCAGCCCTGCAAGATTTCCCTAGCATGTACAAGGCTATGGGTTCAATTCCCAGCACCTCAAAAGGAAAAAAAAAAACAACCTAAGAGCAGAAATCCAGGTATGTCCACAAGTATTGCTTCCTCACAATGGGTACAGAGTACAACAAGTAGTGTGTCCAGGCTGCCTCCAACATCCAGGCTCCAACCTGCTAGAGCAGGGGAGCCAGACGGCAGGCCTGATCCAAGGGGCTTAAGGACAATGCTTCTTCATTGCTTTGGTGGAATAGATGGTGGTCCAGAGAGTAAGGGAACCCCCAAGATAGCAGTACTCCATCTCCATGTGACAGAAGTCCCTGGGCAAAGCAGAATCTCTAGCAGCACTGGAGGGAGGGAGGTCACCTTAACTGCTTGGGGGTCCAAAGATATCTGGGTCCCAAAAGGCTTCATGGTAGGGACATCTGAGGACAATGAGTTATCTCTAGCCCATCTTGTAGGCTTCAGAACAGGGAGGCCAGACCAGGAGAGGCTCACTGTACAATCCCTGTGGCTCAGAACCCCATGTGATGGGTGCATGCTGTTATGGTGCCAGTGGTGATCAGTCTTCATCCCTTAACCTCCCTTTGCCTCAGGAGTAGGAGCAATTGGTGCTGGTTCTGTGCCCACAGGGTGCCATGTGTACAGCAACTGGGGCCTGGTGGCACGCCAGTAAAGCCATCACTTGAGACTCAGTGAGAGAAGGCAGGGCACAAGGGCATGGGCAAGGAGGCTTGGAACCAGCCTGTGGCCTCTCCCTTCACAGACACTAGCCTGGCAGCAAGTACCCATTCCTGGGATGCAAGAGTCAGTGCTCTGGGCAGCAGCTGAAGGCTTCATTCTGGGCTATCACTGGGTACCCCTGGATGCTGGGGTTTTAAAACAGGCCATAATAGTTCCCAGCTCAGTGCTAACCTGATCTCTAGGGTACCCTCAGCTGCTCTCTAGCCCCAGCTAACACTGAGTGTCACTTCTCAGAAACAGTCGTGGGCCCATGGTCTTCTTTTCCTCCTTCTTCCACTGAGAACATGACCTCAGTGCAGCTGCCCAGAGGTGGTTCTGTCTCCTGTTCCGGGTAGTGAGGGGCATGGTCCACTTCCAATTCATCTACCAACTCAGGTTCTGTAGATCCTGCTGGAGCCCGGCCCTCGGGGACTTCCGTCTTTACAGAGCCTACAATCACTGTGTCAGCCTTCATGATATAGATTTTTTCTGTAAAACAAGAGGATGGGTGAGGGAGGCAGAACCAGGGCCTCAGCCCACTTCCACCTCACTTGCTGGATGACTTCAAACAGATACCACTTGTCTCCTGCATGGAGAGGTTTTTGTGTGGCCACCCATGATGTCCTAGGCATGTCATCAGAGACAGCAGAGAAAGACAGAATGCAGTCAGTCCAGAAAATAAGCAGTAAAAACCAGGATAACTAGAACCCTGCAGAGCCAGATTTGTGCCCCAGCATTCTGATAAATAGCCCCTCACCACCACCACCACCACCAATCTAACCCACTGACTACATGGCTAAGAACCCAAGGCCCCGACAAGGTCGGTAGGTAAGATTAGGAGACACCTCCAGAGAAACATCCAGCCTCCTGGTTACCTTCTCCACTTTCATCCACATGCCTAAAACAAACACCCTGGGTAACCAATGTGACTCTGTTCACCTGGGACTGATGGTGCCGTGTCCTAGGAGCCTCATCAGTCCAGGCAAACTAGGCTGGTTGGCCATGCCCTTAGGAAGTCTGGGTCCTGGCAATAGGCAACAGTAGCCAGTGGTGTTTCTGTGAACCAGCTCCTGAGCCTCACTGCCAGCCAGCAGGGAAAATGATGAGTGTCAACCTAGTCCTGAGCACTAGGACATGCTATAGTCCTTAGCACAGGCTGATACAGGGGGGTTGTTGGAATGGCCTTTCCTTGGTGAAATAACCTTTTGCACTGGAAAGCAGAGGGCTGGATGTGCAGGAAAAGCTGACTTTACTCACTGGGCCATGGCACCTATGGCTTCAGCCAGGGGCTGCACAACTCGGGCCCTATCCTGTAATGGACTCTGCAGACGGAATGGGGAAGCTCAAAAAGGAACTTAAGAGTGGGGGGGGTGGAGGCAGGGGGCACATGGACCCGACTCCGGGTTACACCCTCAGATTCAGGAAGCCCAAAAGTCGCTCAAATGCCCTGGCATGCGTGAAAGCATTGCACCATGCCAACTCTTCTATTTTGGTTTTTCACACACCCAGAAAAGAGAGAAGTATAGGAAACAAGACGTGGAGGGACGGGCAAGAGAAGGAAACAAACTGTCTCCCATGGGCTGGCTCCACAGCCCAGAGCAGGGCCTCCACCCCCACCCCACATCCTCCATCAAGGCTTGCTGGAGCCCTCAGCTGAGGGGCTGGCAAAGATGGGAGCTGGGTGCAGACCTGTAAATCTGGAGACCCTGAGGCAGGAGATAGCAAGTTCAAGGCCAACTTGGTTACAAAGTGAGTGGGTTCAAGCTAGCCTGAGTAACTTAGTAAGATTCTGTCTCAGGGAGATGGGGGCATATGCAAAATTGCAAACTTGTAACAGCAGCAATTGGATAAAGCCTGAGGACCAGAAGTTCAAGGTCATCCTTGGGTGCAGAGCAAATTCAAAGTTAGCCTGGATTACGTGAGACCCTGTCTTTTAAAAAATGACCCAGCGGTTTGAGCTGGAGAGATGGCTCAGCGGTTAAGAGCACCGTCTGCTCTTCCAGAGGACCCAGGTTCAATTCCCAGCACCCACATGGCAGCTAACAACTGTCTGTAGTTCCAGTTCCAGGCAAACACCAAGGCAAATAAATAAATAATAAATAAATAAAGTTTAAAAAGAAAAAAAAAGTATTAAAAAAAAAATTAAAAAAAAAAATGACCCAGAAAACAAGCAAAGGCCAGATAGGCAAAGTGCTGGTTATACAGGCATGAAGACCATGGTTCCGATCCCCAGCAGCCATGTGATGTGTGGGTGGATGTGGCAGCAGCCTGTGACAACATCGTGTGGGAGGCAGAGAGGGATCCTTGAGCAGGCTGGCTAAATAGACTAGCATCTGTGAGACCTTGCTGCAAGATGTAAGGTGGGAATGTAATCAGGACAAGCAATGTCAACCTCTGGCTTTTGCACACACACACACACACACACACTCACACTCAAACATACCACATGCACAAATTTTAAATTTAAAAAATAAAAATTTAAAACAAACAAACAGATGGGATATAGTTTATTATATAGGGCATCCCCTAGCATGTAGAAGGCACTAGGTTCTATCCCTAGTACTAAAAAGGACAGATGGGGCCATAGGTCAGGTGCCGGGCTCCCCTAAGAACAGACCAGAGGAGCACACAAAGGAGAGATGAGGAGCTAGAAAGATAAATGGTGGAGGATAAGTGCCTGAGCTCAGTCCCCAGGATCCAAACGGCTGAAATGAAGAACTGACTCCCAAAAGGTGTGCTCTGACTCCTACACTCATGCAGTGGCATACACACAAAATAAATAAATAAATAAATAAAATATATGTATATATATATACATATATATATGAGAGATGATGTTATTTCAAGGTGGCTCAACAGATAAAAGTATTTGCTGCCAAACCCAAAGACCCGAGTTCAATCCCTGGGATTGTCAGGCTGGAAGGAAAGAACCGACACATGCAAATTGTCCTTGACCTCTACGTGCACAGGACTGTGACACATGCACACAAATAAATAACTATTTAAGGGAGAGGAAGATGGGGTATTGGAAAGTGACATGGGAAAGAGGATTTGGGAGGGCAGAGGACGCCGGGACCAGACACAGGCTATTGCCCTCTCATGTCTATGGGTCCTGACCCTCTGGCTCTACCCATCTCAGGGCCCATCCCTACCTGCTTAGATTCCATCCCCACCCCAGCTCCAGGGGAAGTGTCCTAGTCAGGTGAATCATGAAGGAAAGGAGAGGTGAAGAAAGGGGACACAGCCAGAGAAGAAGGCTCAGCCCCCTTTATCCTTGTTGGGGATAACTGTTCTTCCCGTGTGTCACTAAGGACCTCCGAAGCCTTCCCTCAGCAGCCCCACCTAGCCCTTCCCGCACAGGCTCTGGCCCTGTCTCCATGTTCCAAGCCCTTCGGTCGTCTTGGACTCAAAGGCCAGAAGGACTTCTTGGGAAACTGAAGGAGCCTTTGGCAGTGTTTTTCCAAACACATTCTTTTCGAAGAGGACTTCCCGAAAGCTGTGACTGCAAACATTTCTATAGACCAAGACAGCTCTAAAGTCCTCACCTCCACAGACTGCCATGGAAATGGGAAGAACCCTCACCATCCAGCATCGTAGCAGGGCCCAGGGAGCACCTCCCTGGAGTACTAGTGGCTAGGACACTGGGTGGAGAAGCTCAATAGAGAGCATTGACCTGTTCAGTGTAAACAGCTAGAAGGCTGCCTCAGGACATAAGGAGGGGGGCAAGCAGGCTCAGGAGGGGAGCTGCCTGCTTGTAGGTGAGGAAACAGCCCTGCAGAACAGCTTAGGGAGGGATGGATGGAGAGAGAGAGAGAGAGAGAAATCAAAGCCATCCCTAAAAGAGAGAACACTGGTGAGTTGGCTGTGATGGGGCAGTCAGCAGAGAGCAGCCTTGAATGCCAGAGTGAGAACTGAACACTCCATCCTGAGGATGGTGGGGGCAATACATATCAGTGCTTCTCAACCTCCCTAACGCTGTGACCCTTTAGTACAGCTCCTCATTTGGGGTGACCTCCAACCATAGAATTATTTTCATTGCTACCTTATAACTATAATTTTGCTACTGTTATAAATCATATTATACATATTTTTGGAGATAAAGGGTTGCTAAAGGGGTTGAGAACCATTGGTGTATGTGGTAGGAAGTAAGAAAGGAGGAAGGGCCCATAGGAGCCACAGCAGATGTTTGTCCTAACTGAAGGGCAGCAGAAGTGAGAAATGGAGAAGAGAAGGGTAGGCTGGCCTCTGGCTCCTGCTGAGACCCATAGATGGGATGGACAAATCAGGGCAAATCAGGACCCATCAGATGTAGAGCTGAGTCTCAGCAATTCAATAAGAAAACTCACTCCACACCCGCTACCCCAAGCCTCAGTTTCCCCAGCCATGAAAAGGAGTAAAGTCATCATTCCTGGAAACATGTGACAGACATGAAGAAATGCTGCCAGATAAGTGTTTGACATCACCAGCCTGCCTTAAGTCAGTGGGGAAGGAGTCTCTTTCTCTTTAATAATGACAAACACTGCACTCATCACCCTTTGCCCACTTAGTGAATGTCCCCAGTAGTCCCCATGAAGTGATGACACTCCTGTCATTCTCCCTGGACAGAAGCTTGACCTGGGGCAGAGTGAGCAGTGGTAAGGAATGTATACCTCCCTTAGTCCCATCCAGAGCTCAGCACCCATCTCCCTTCTGCCCACATGATTAGACCAGGACCTCCCAACAGGAGGACTCACCAATCCTGTTATTCGTGTGTTCTGTGGATACCCGGGGCTCTGGAGGTTCCCTGGGGGTTAGAGCGTTTCCAGCTGTGCAGTCATCCAGCAGTGGCAGGCTCTCTGGGCAGGCTGCCCCAACACTGATACAAGTCTCCACAGTTGGAGGACTCATCGGGCTCAACTTGTGTCCTGTGCTGGGATCTGTCACTGACACACTTCTCTTCAGCTGCTGTGAACAGGAGGAAGAGTTGAGAGAGGGCATCCCCAACTTCACCAAAGCACCAGGGAGCTATAAAACTGCCATAAGCCATGTGACAGCATGAGGTGTCCGTGTGTGGCATTCACAAGAATGTCCAGGTGTGTGTGTGTACTTTAATAAGATAATGTTTCACCATATACACATCGCTGATCTAGAACTTAATATATAAACCAGACTGGCCCATGAACTCACAGAGATCCATCTGCCTCTTCTCACGCACTGGGATTAAAGGTGTGCACCCAGCTATTGTTTTGTCTTTGTGACAATCTCCTGTAGTCCAGGCTGGCCTCAAACTTGATATGCAGCTGAGGATGACCTTGAACTTTTGATTCTCCTGCGTTCATCTCCCCAACACTGATATCACATATCACAGGGTTAGAGGTGCTGCTACGCCCAGTTTATGCAGGGTTGGGGTTTCACTCTACCCGCTGGGCCACATCCTTAACTCTATGCTGAGCAGACAGTGATTCACACATTCTCCGATTACTACTTGTGAGCCCCGTCTAAGAGCAATGTGTCATCCTCACCGTCACCCTGCATGTCTGTAATATTAGCACCTGCCTTTCTTACGGATGGGGAAACTGAGGCCCGGAGGAGTGGAGTAACCCACCCAAGGTCATATATACAGTTTATGTTTCTCAAGTTTATGAGTTAAGTATAAAGGGAAATGAGATACCTGGTATATGACATTCACCCTCAGACTTCCAAAGGACCCAGGTTGAAGGATTCAGAGAACAGATCTGTGTAATCTGGATTATTCTTTTATGATAATCTGAAGGCCAGAGCTTGTCATAGAGCTCAAAACTGTAGTGTTTGCTAGCACTCCAATTTGAATCCAGACAAGAAAAGCTAACACAAATAAACAAATAAGAGTACACACTAATTTTAGCCAGGCAAGGTGCATGCCTATAATCTTCACACAAGGAGGTGAAGGCAGAAGGCTTAGAAGTTCAAGGTCATCTTCGGCTATATAATGAATTTTCCGTCAAAATAAACAAGTAAGAAACTGAGGGAGGGAAACGTCAAGGCTGAGGCCCTAGCTACTCTTCCAGAGGACAGCGGTTTGGTTCTCAGCACCAACATGTGCTCACAGCCATGTGTAACCCCAGTTTCAGGGGATCTGATCGTCCTTCTGACTTTGGCAGGCACCAGGAATGTACGTGGTGTACAGACATACATATAAAATAAAAATTAAAAACAAAAAGAGTAAACAGAAAAAAAAAGTAGCTGTTATGAAAGGAAGAGGTGAAAGATAGAAAATAAGCAACTTGCTCAATGGAAAAAAAAAAAACCAACTGTGAGAGCCGTAAGCACCTAGCACATGACCACAGGCAAGGGCCTCATCTTGAACCCTGAACACACCCCTCCCCCCACCCGGCCCATCTCAGGTTTACCCCACTGCCACATGTGCCCTGGGAAGCCTGACAAAGGGCAAGTCTTCAGAACAAGCTTAAGGAATGCTTCAGCAAACCTGGCAGTGGTGGTGCACACCTTTAATCTCAACACTTGTGGGGAAGGGGGGCAGAGGGAGGTGAGTTCGAGGCCAGCCTGGTTTACAAATCGTGTTCCAGAACAGCCAGGACTGTTACACAGAGAAACCTTGTCTTGAAAAACATACAGACAAACAAAGAGGGCTTAGCAAATGCCCAGCCCCTGCAAAGACCTGCCTGGGACACATGCAGCACTCGGATGCAAGTGTCCCCAAAGGAGGCAGCTAGGGGACCAGGGTCCAGCACCAGCTCCAAAGTCCCATAGCACAGGCTGGGGTTCTAATAGAGCCACCAACTGGGTAACCCCAACTTGTCTTTTACCAAATGTGACAAGAGTACCAACTTCTGAGAGTCAGGATTCTCTGGGGTACCTTCTAGAAAGCACAAAGAAAGGTACCCAGCAAGCCAATTGTGGTGGTGCACACCTGGATTTCAAGGTCAGTGTGGGCTACACAGTGAAAGTCTAGAGAGGGTAGAGGAAGGAGTCTGAGTGACTAGCAGCCAGCAATTGCTCAATACATTTAGCTAACTTTGCAAGCTTTGCTGCTGGTGTCTGTCATCCAACTTAGAGGGCCAGCATCCCAGAGTGAAGAGAGACAAATAACCACAGCCTCCCTCCAGATCAGACTCAGTACCTCAAAGTGGCCCAAACCAAATTGCTTTCTGCAATCCCTCCTGGAAATCCCCTGGGGCTGAGCCAGTAGCTGGAGGTTGTTATGGGGTGGGGCTCTCTGTCCCTGGCTAAACCCCTTCCCCCCCCCCCCCCCCCCCCCCCCCCCCCCCCCCCCCCCCCCCCCCCCCCCCCCCCCCCCCCCCCCCCCCGCTATGGGGCCCCAAGCCAAGCCCCTGGGCTGCTAGTTCCTTGCCTGGAACCCTGGGTGCCAGGGAAGGGAATAATTATCCTGTCTCCCTGTGGCCCCAGCAGCCCTGAAACCACACATCTGTGAAGAAAGAAAGAAGACAGAAGGGGGGCGGGTACTGGAGATGTCACTTACAGTTGATTTTTCAGTAGGTCTGAAATCTGGAAGAAAAAAAAAAGTAGTGATGTCATCAAAGAGAGTCTGACACCCCTCCAGCATTCCCCATCTGTTGACAGACAGTACTGCAGATCTCAGTGGAGTTAAGCCTTGCCCACCCCAGGGCTCAAGCCCCCAAGGTGGCAGCAGATAATTTCAGGAAGAGCCCTTGGCATGCCTGAAGCCAATCTTTGAAGCAGGAGTAAGCAAGGGCCTCCCTTCTACGAGCCACAAGAGCCCAGGCTGTAACCCTCAAGGACACTCCTGCTCTGTCCACCTCACTTGCCTTTGTGCCCTAAGGTGGCATCTGAAGGCTCTGGAGATGCCTGGGCCACAATTCTCAGGGCTCAACCTTTCTCTGTTCACCTCAGTCATTCACCCCAGTATCCTTTTGTCTTAAATAAATACCAGCTACCCAAGAATTTGGTGACACTTTAATTACAAGCCACCTGAGAAAGGAGGGGGCCACATTACCAAGCTAGCCCGACCTAATGTAAGCTAGCCCAGGCCCACCACGAATCACACCATAGTGGGACAGAGCCATTACGGACTCCCAGGCCACCTAGGAACCCTGTGATGCCAATCAGGTTCACACTGACAAGGCAACCAAGCCAGGAAAGGCCAGCACACCAGATAAGCTGCTTCTAGAACATGCTTTCTGGCTTAGCAACTTGACCTCAAATCCTAGTTGATATGTGCACTACAGATTAACTGACAACAAACTGAAAGGTCATGTGACCACTGCAACTTGGGATGAGCTCTTAGCAATTTGGCAGGGAAACGGGCTGGAGCGATACTTAAAACAACTCTCTCATGAAATGACATGACCAAGTCTCTGGTTAGCAAATGTGCCTTGTTTATGTAACCTGGTAACCACTGTCCCCAGTAGAATGGTCACTTCAGGAAATCATGGCTTGTTCTCTTGAGGTGACCGCTAACCACCAAGCCACTGACGCTTCAGGCACTCTGGCTTGACACACAAGCTCTATTTGGTGGGGGTTTTATTATTATTTTTATTATTCTATATGTATGAGTGTTTTGCCTGCATATGTGTGTGTTTGTACACCACACAAATGTCTGGTACCCAAGGAGACCAAAGGAGGATGTTGTATACCCTGGAACTAGAATTCTAGACAGTAGTGAGCTGTCATGTAGGTGCTGGGAATTGAACCCCAGTTCTCTGGAAGAGTAGCCAGTGCTCTTAACCACTAAGCCATTTCTCCAGCCCATGGTTTGCTCATTTTATTTGTCTGATTTTTATTTTGGGACAGGGTTTAATTGGCTATTTAGAAAGTGACATCAGTGAAACTAAGTCTTTGTCCTTTGGAAAGAATCTTCAGTTTTTCTTTTTTTTTTTTTTTAAACTTTATTTATTTATTTGCCTTGGTGTTTGCCTGGAACTGAACTACAGACAGTTGTTAGCTGCCATGTGGGTGCTGGGAATCGAACCCGGGTCCTCTGGAAGAGCAGACGGTGCTCTTAACTGCTGAGCCATCTCTCCAGCCCCCGAATCTTCAGTTTTTCAATCAGCCAACTGACATGTGGTGCCAAGTCATTGTGGGAACTTGGAGAAGAAAAAAGTGTGTGCCAAAGTAGCCAGCAAATAAAGAAAAGATGCTGAACCCTGTCTTGAGAAAGAAGCAGGTGAGCTAGAGGCTGGGATGCTGTAGTAGGCATCATCTCTTTACACAGCCTTCTGGCTAGGACCCTTGATGCCTTTAACCCAGGAGACCTCCCTCCAATGGGGACCACACCCTCAGGAAGTCACACTAATGAAGACAAAAGCAGGAGTGTTTATAATTATTTCAAGGTTGAAAAGATGCCAAGTGTCAAACAATAGTGTGGCTGAGCCAGCCAGCCCAGCACCTCCTTGGAAGGAGACCAGCTCTACTTCACAGCTCTAAGACTCCGGGAAATAGGACAGACCTGGCCAACTTCACAGGGGTTTAGGAAGATAGGACAGAGATTTCAAAACACACACACACACACACACACACACACACCTGGAGAACATGATACAATGAGTATGGCTCTGTGCTCTGTGGTTATCCTCCTTCAAATCCAGAACCCTGGTCTCACTGTACAAAATAAATTTTAGACAAGTCCCACCAGGGGAATCTGGAAAATGTCTGACCAGTGTTGTCAAAGGTTACATGGGTCAAAAGGAAGTCTGAGAAGTCCTCACAGGTCGGGAGAGCTTAAGATATTTGAATGAATATAGGAAGGGTCCCTGGCTCCTTAATAAAAAAAACAAGTAAAGAATATAGTGTGGCTTTTGTTATTTAATCACAATATTTAGGCTGGAGAGATGGCTGAGAGGTTAAGACACTAGCTGCTCTTTCAGAAAACCTGGATTCTGTTTTCAGCACCTACATGATGGCTTACATCCCTTTTAATTCCAATTTCAAGGGATCCAGTGCCCACTTCTGGCCTTAGTGGACACCATGTATATGGTGTAGTTACATACATGCAAGCAAATGCTAATGTGCATCTTTTAAAAATGAAAAATTAAAACAATACATTACTGTTCATTACATTACTGTGGAAACTGTACCACCCCAATATAACAGGTAAATAATAAAATCAGCTGGGCATGGGCACACTGGAATGCTCTTATTTTCTGAGTTTGGAGAGGGGAGTAAAACAAAGTGGCCTCCAACTGATAACTTACTGAGGGGTGACCTTGAACTCCTGATCCTACTGTCTTCAAGTGTGTACCATCAGGTTCTCACGATGTAGCCCAGGCTGTTATGAATATACAGAGATCCACCTGCCTCTGCCGGGATTAAAGGCATAGGTAGGATGATGCTCTTGTACATTGTAAAGATTTTTCACTTGTATGAGTTTAATAAAATGCTGATTGGCCAGTAGAGGCAGGAAGTAGAGGTGGGCAGACTAGGAGAATTGTGGGAAGAGGAAAGGCAGAAACAAGATGCCAGCCAGACTCACAGGAGGCAAGATGAGAACGCTGCATTGAGAAAAGGTACCAAGCTACTTAGCTGAATATAGATAGGAATAGTGGGTTAATTTTAAGTATAAGAGATAGATAGTAATAAGCCTGAACTATTGGCCCAGCAGTTACTATAACGTTAAGTCTCTGAGTCAATTATTTCATAAGCGATTTCAGGTCCAAATCTCCAGGGCTAAGTGGGACAGAGAAACTTCTGAGTACAGGCGTATACCACCTGCCTCTGTCTCTCAAGCACTGGGGCTCCAGGTGTGTACCACCACACTCTGTTTTGAGGTGCTGACAACTTTCTTCTTTTCTGGAGCCCTTCAGGCCATCTCTCCACCTAGGGAGCCCACTGATGAAGCCTGCCTGGTTCTCAGTTGCACATGTCTACTTTGGGGCTGTCCTGCCTCCTACAGCTACAAAAGGACTTACAGGAGAGCTTAGGACAGAAGGAATAGAGATCCTTAATCCTAAAATTCTTCTGAAAAGTAAAGCCTCAAGCTGGGCACATACCTTTAATCCCAGCACTTGGGAGGCAGAGGCAGGTGGATTTCTGTGACTTCCAGGATAGCCAAGGCTGTTACACAGAGCAAACCCTGTCTTAAAAAAAAAAAAAAAACACCAAAAACAAACAAACAAAAAAGTGAAGTCTTTTTAAAACTTTTTCAAGTTACATTATTACCACTGGAAGGTGCTGAAGACACCTGTGTGAATTCCCAGATGGTAACACAGCTTAGATGTTCTATAAAGAAAACACAGATTCTAACTCTCAGAAACAAGCATGTACTAAGATCAAGGTTTAAGAAGAAGAAGAAGAAGAAGAAGAAGAAGAAGAAGAAGAAGAAGAAGAAGAAGAAGAAAAAAAAAAAAAGAATCTAAGACAGGAGGTGGTGGTACACGCCTTTGATTTTCACACTCAGGAGGCAGAGGCAGTTGGATTTTTGAGTTCAAGGCCAGCGTGGTCTAAAGAGCAGTTCCAGGACAGCCAGAGCTACACAGGCAAATGTCTCGAGAAGCCAAAGTTTGAAAGGGCAGAATCTAGAAGGCCCCAGCATCTATCAACAGCCCTTTACAACCCATGAGCTCTCTGACAGAGACCCAAGGCAGATCCTGCCAAGGGCAGAGTTCAGATTGCCCAAGTGCTCTTCCCCCAAAGCCTTTGCTCTGGTCTGCTTACTCTCATTTGTCAACTTTGTTTTTTTAAATAGTTCAGTATTCTCGTAAATCCATCTAGCATGCTGGGATCCAAGTCCAGGACATTTTGTACAGCAGTGGTCTCGGGATGGCATCTCCTGAGCTGCTCCAAAGGCCAAGCTAGAGTCGTGAGTGCCAAGTGATGGGGCAGGATTCAAAGCTCTGTTTCATCTTCCCTGAACTCTCCCTGTCAGTCCTATCACAGCTGTGGGAAGTAGGACAGCCTCAAAGTAGAAGTTCAATATTCGGGAAATTGGCAGGCAGAGGTGGCCTGGAAGGACTCCAGAAAAGAGAACAATCTCCAGGAACTTAGAATAGCATGGTGGCACACACCTGGAGCATCAGAAATGTGTGAGGTAGAAGCAGATGGATCCCTGTATTCATGCCAGCCATGGCTACATAGAAAGAGTAAACAAAAAATATATAAATATAAAAAAAGATACAAGTACAAGGCTAGTCTCGACTACATGACATGTTTGAGGATACCTGGGTCACATGAGACCCTATCTCAAAAAATCAAAAACAAACAAACAAAAAAGGGTATCATCAACTCAAGAGGGCAAGGACATGTCCTGAGGGATTCCTGCTTCCCAGCTCTGGGATAGTGATCAAGAATCTGCTACAAAGATGGCAACATTAAAATAATGAGAGAAATCCATGAATCCACACAGATATAAATATACTAACAAGGAAACAAAAGCATGATAATAAGCAGAACAGGTTATTACACAGTCTCAAAACCATCCTTTAAAATGCTGATTGGCCAGAAGCTAGGCAGACAAAACCAGAAGAGGAGAATTCTGGGAAGAGGAAGAGCAGAGACACCTGCCAGTCACAGAGGAAGGAAGATGAGAATGCTGCACTGAAGAAAAGGTACCAAGGCACGTGGCTAAACATAAATAGAATCATAGGTTAATTTAAGTATAAGAGCTGTATCTATATGTTTCTATAAGACTATAAGTCCAAACCTTGAACCCAGGCCAAAAAGGCCAGCCAAAAACCTTTTACAAGTAATATGTCTAAACTACTGGCCCAGTAGTTACTATAATATTAAGCCTCCAAGTAATTATTTTATAAGATGCTTCAGGACTGCAGGTGGAAGAGATTTCAGACCTTGGGGCTAGGCGGGACTGAGAAACTACTTTACCAAATCATCAAGATGTAGCCTCGCTGGCAGACTTGCAAGAGTGCTCCAAGTACCAGGAGAGCAACAGATGGAAGCCTAACAGGAAGCTCCCCAAAGAGCCCAGTGTCAAAGACTGATGCCCAAGTCCACTTTCAGCAAAATACTAGGTCGGGACTACAGGCCAGATTAGCTCATGATTCTATCAAGGCTGTGATACCAAAGGCTAAGCCTTGGAACTGACCCAGATGAGAGGGGATCCTACAGACCTGCTTACCAATGACAGCATGGGATCCAAGCCAAAGACATCATTAGGACACATGAGAAACCCAGTCATCTGTAGTGCACACATTTTATGCCAGCACTCGGGAGGCAGAGGTGGACAGGTCTTTGTGAGTTTGAGGATAGCCTGGTCCACAGATTGAGTTCCAGGACAGCCAGGGCTACACAGGAAAACCCTGTCTCAAAAATCAAAAAAAAGAAGAGGCAACAGCAGCAAATAAGCAGAGTCTGGCCTGAGCACTGATTGGTGCAGACAGAACAACCAAGCTGAATTCTCTGACAGCCTTACTGCAGCGCCCTGGTATTTACACAGGGAAGAATTCAAGGGTGATAAGAAATCAAGCCTGGAATGATACTCCCAAAACTATTTTGGAAAAGTTATGTTTTTTGTACTGTTTACAACTTCTGGAAATTTGAAATTCTATCAGAGCAAAATCATTTTTATTTCAGCCTCCATCTTCCTGTGATAACAGCAAGGTAGAGGCTGCAGAAATGGCTCCATGGTTAAGAGCACTACTGCTTAGCCAGGCATGGTGTTACATACCTTTAGACCTAACACAGGAGGCAGAGGCAGGTGGATTTTTGTAAGTTCAAGGCCAATCTGGTCTAAAAAAAAGAGCACATATCTAGCACCCCTGTCTCACAACCATTTGTCTGCCACTCTGTGCAGACAACTGTACTCACACTCACATTAACACACACACACACACACACACACACACACACACACACACACACGCACGCACAAACTTACCTACCCCCAAATGTACACCAAGGGCTAGAGATATGGCTCAGTTGAAGAGCGCTTGTATGGCTTGTATGAGGCTATAGGTTCAGTCTCCAGCTACTGATAAGCTGGGTGTATCAGCATAATTCCTGTAATCTCAGCACTTAAGGGCAGCTGGTTAGAAGTTCAAGGTCATCCTCAGCTGTATAACAAGCTTGAGGTCAGGCTGAGCTACAGGAGACCCTGTCTCAAAATTAATTAATTAAAAATAAAATAAAATGATGGGCTGACTACCTGGGTACATTCTGGGCCCTGTCACAGCTGAGGAGAGGTGCTCTGGCATCTGGCAGGCTGCTAAACATCTAACTATGCCCAGCACAAGCTCTCTGCAGCAAACAGCTATCCACTGACAAATGTCAACAGTGCTAAGGATGAGACACCATGTTCGAGGAGAGCCCAGTAACAATAACAGCAAGTCCCTGTCCTATTGTTGGCTCCCCTATGGCCTTTATCAGCTGACCCCATCTTCCTGTGCCTCACACAGCTCATCTGGGAAATGAACAGTGGTGGTGGGTGCTGAAAAGGCCACCCCAGAAGCAAAATGAGACTGTATCTGTCCTTTGCAAAGGTACCAGGGACACTTGCCGTAATGTGCCAGTTCAGGTGACAGGTACCTGAATGCACCTGTATAGACCATAGGTTTCTTCTCTTCTTCCTCTACTAAGGGAATAAGAGTCTCCCTGTAGAAGAAGACTGGGGCTGGAACACATATTGTTGCATGAGTCCTAACTGGTCTTATAATAAAAACCTTAAGCCAGACATTGGGGTAAGTGCTGAAAGATCAGAAAAGCAGAGGAACAAGCCATTAGAGAAATTTCTCATACTACTGACTCCTTAGGCCAAAAGGGAGATCCTGTCTCCACAAATCATCAGCATGAATGTCTCTGAGTCCTCAGCTGAAAGGGAAGGGTAAACTCTGTCTCCTCCCGCCTTATATTCCTTTCTCTGCCCAGCCACATCTCTTCCTTCCTCAACCTTCCTAGTGCTGGGATTAAAGGGATGTGTGCTTCCAAGTACTGGGAACAGAGGCAAGGGATCTCAAGTGCTGCCTGTTTCTCTTTTGGACTGGATTAATCTCATGTAGCCCAGGCTGGCCTTGAACTCAGAGATCCATACAGATCTCTGCCTCCCTAGTGCTAAAATTAAAGGAGTGTGATGCCTGTCCCACTTACTGGCTGTCACATTTGCCTGGAAGGTTGAAAGATCTAGGACAGTCTATCCCCAGACAAAGCCTGTGCTGAAGATGCACTCTGGACAGTAGCAATGAAATGAGTAAGTGCCCCTTTACAATCTACCGCTCCAAGGACACCATGCCCAGACCCTGCTCAGGCCCACACTGCTCAGACCATGCCCAGACCCTGCTCAGGCCCACACTGCCCAGACCATGCCCAGACCCTGCTCAGGCCCACACTGCTCAGACCATGCCCAGACCCTGCTCAGGCCCACACTGCCCAGACCATGCACACCCTGCTCAGGCCCACACTGCCCAGGCCATGCCCACCCTGCTCAGGTTCATCTTGCCTAAGCCATGCCCACCCTTGCCTAGGATATGCTCACCTGGACCCTGTGTGCTCACCCTGACCCAAACCTCCTCTCATTTCAGCCCTTGAAACCTGGACATCATAGGACCCACTGGAAGCCAAAGGTCCAGAACCAGGCTCAGATACAATATTGACCCCAGACTCATTCAGCTCCCTGTAAGCCGAACCTCTTCAGGTAGTTTTATTTTTTTTCTCTCTCTCTCTCTCTTTTTTTGTTCTGTCTTTCTTGTTATAGCAAAACTATTCTCACAAATGTTTAGGGAGAAAAAAATTAACTGACAGCAATGGAAACTCTAATACTAGAAAAATGTCAAGAACGCAAACACTGGTTTCAATAAGCCGTGCCCGACAGCTCATGGAAACAAGCTTGAAACTATCAAAATACAAAAACCCCCTCGACTGGAGACTCCTTAGAAGGCATGAGCAGCACTTACGAAACTTCTTCAACTAAAAACTCCCTTGGTGGACAGTGTTTCGGTGTGAGTCGGCTCAGCCCCAGAGCCTACGATGGTCACGTACCTGTCCATCCTGGCCCAGGCCGCCCTTTGCACTACCAGATACTCACCCACCTGCTCCATCTTAGGCTGGAAGGTCTGGGCTAGGTAGTCCAGATGGAACTCTACAAAGATACCATGAGTGGGGCTTAGGGGGTGAGCAACAGGGTATGAACAGGCAAGATAGACACCCAGACCAGACCAGCATAAAGCAGCCACCCTCCCCAGGACCCCAAGACACATGCACTTACTCTGCTGGATCTGCCTTCTACAGGCCTTCCAGTAACACAGGAAGAAAGAGCTGGAGCCAATCAGCAGCAGCACCATGGCCACCCAGAAGAGCATGGGCCCTGAAACACAGTGCCATCCTGTAACTGTGGACATCTAGGGGCCAGGGCCCTTTCCTGCAACCATATAGGACAGCCCTAGGCATAGCCTACTTCTTCCTTCTCCAGGGACATGGGTCCCACTGAGGTGAGCAGTTCTGGACCTTCCCCAAGCTGGACCAACTGGTTTAGCCCTTACCTGCCTGCCTCCCTCACATGGCTCCAGGAAGCTGATCAGCTAACTCAGAAAGTAAGAAAAACAAACCATTTAAAGGGTGGGAACTGAGGCCATCAAGGAATCAGAATGAATCAGGTATGGTGGTACTGACCTATAATCCAGCAGTAGGGAGACAAAGGTGTGTGGATCTCTGTGCGTCTGAAATTAGCCTGATCTACATAGCTAATTCCAGCCAAGGCTACAGAATGAGACCCCATATCAAAAATAATAAAGATAAACAAAAAAGAGCCAGACTAAAGAAGGAACTGAACTTCAGAAGGCTGAGAGCCATGGCTAGTTAAGACAGGGAGAGCTGAAGCTGGTCCTGAAGACAGACAGACAGACAGACAGACAGACAGACAGACAGACAGAGAGACAGACAGACAGACAGACAGACACACACACACACACACACACACACCACACGCTCAAGCATAGGACCTCATGTATACCAGGCAAGTGCCCTGGCACTGGACTAACCTAGCCCCACCTGTGCCCTTACACAGCCTACTGCGGTGATCTTAATTATTCAGTTGTTAGTTGGGTACAAGTTTGTTTGATGTTGGATCAAGATCCAAGGTAGCCTCAAGCTGTGCATCCAAGGATGATGGAGATCTCAGGATTACCTATCTCCACCTCCTCCATGCTGGGATTACAGGTGTGTACTACAACACCTGATTTATGTGACTCCAGGAATGGAGCCCAGGCCCTCTGGCATGCTAGACAAGCACTCTGCCAACTGAGCCACAACCCTAACTCTCGAAGACTTTTCTATGGCACACTGAGAACTGGTAACTTGAGAACTGTTGCCATCTTGTGTCCATAACTGGTACTGCTAGTCCTGAAACCAAGTGCCTGATGTTAGCCTCGTTAGCATGAACAACTGCCTCTGTTCAGCTCCACACAGACCACACACAGGCTATAAGCTGACAACCCCAGGTGCCTACTCCCTTTCCATTTTACACCAGAGGAAACTGAGGACAAAAGGAATTAAGTTCCTGGTCATTCAATAACTTCTTTTTTAATAGGGTTTCATGTGGCCCAGGCTACATACATGTGGCTACATAGCAGAAGGTGACCTTTAACAACTTTTATTTTTCTTGAGATAGGGGCTCACTATGTATCCCTGACTGGCCTGGAAATTGACATGTGGACCAGGCTGGCTCTGAACTTAACAGAAATCTGACTTCCTCTGCCCCTCGAGTGCTGGAATTATAAGCATGCACCTCCATACCTAGAGTTTTTGTTTTAAGAATTCTCTCTCTCTCTCTCTCTGTTAGGTTAGGTGTGTAGAATTGGTTCTCTCCTTCCACCTCTACATAATTTCTGGGGACAAACTCAGGTCCTTGAGCGTGCATCCTTGGTCAGAACAGATGACAAGTGAGCCATTTCACTGGCCAACCTTGAACTTCTCCTACCTGTGCCTCCCAGCACTGGGATTACAGACACACAGTACTAAGCCACATGTATGCCCTGGCAGGGATCAAACCCAGGATCTTGGGCATTCTGGATTCAGCCAACTGAGCCATACCCCCAGCCTAGCAACTATATTTTGGGTAGCAATTAGAGGTCATCAGTATGAAGACATAAAAACAAAAAGAGTCTTTTCCCAAGAATAAAATAGTATTAGGAAGTGACTGAGCCACAGCCTCCTCAGACCTAGAAGCCAGAAAGCTGGGGTCAACCTCCATTTCCACATCCACCTGAGGCCACAGGCCTGGAAGGAAAGCCCCCCCTCCTTGTTTTGGATAACAAGCAATCAATACCTGGATCCAGAAATGGTGTTCCTGTGGATGACGGAGAAGTAGGCTGCATCTTGCTGCTTGTCTGGGCATCTGCCAGGAGGCTCAGTGTAGAGGTGGTACTGTACCAAAGGAAACCCACCACAGGGGTGACCATCCCAATTGCTCTGTCAAAGGGGTGTGTGTCTAATGAAGGCTCAGTCTTTCTAGAGAGGTGAGGAGAGCCTGGGAATCCAGAGCATCTGCACAGTCTTGCCAGGAGTTGTGGGGACAGGAATTAAGTTTCTAGACCTGGCCTTCCAATCCTGTCATCATAGAGACAGACACAGTAATGCTCTCCCAACTGATGCCCCCGCACCTCCAGCCCAGACTACCCTGGGCATCGCCTGAGCACACAGGGGCTATTCCATCCTGCCTACAGAAAGGGTTCAAAGTCACCTGGCAGGCTCCTTGCTGTCTTCTGAGGTGCTGAAGTCAGGGAGGGTCCATGTAGACAGCAGCTCCAAAGTCAGATTCATCTCTGCATTATCTACAGGGATGATGACATATTAGTCAGTACCAGAGACTGAATCTCCAGGAAAGACTTGACCAACATATGCTGGGAGGCACTGGGAGGCAGTCCTCTATAACACACAGTTCTTGGCTACAGATGCAGGAAGGGAAGGAAAGGAACTCTGAGAAACACCACAGTTGCCCATCTGCTACTGGGAGGCACTGGGAGGCAGTGGGAGGCAGTGGGAGGCAGTGGGAGGCAGTGGGAGGCAGTGGGAGGCAGTGGGAGGCAGTGGGAGGTGCTGGGAGGCACTGGGAGGCAGTGGGAGGCAGTGGGAGGCACTGGGAGGCGCTGGGAAGCAGTGGGAGGCAGTGGGAGGCACTGGGAGGCACTGGGAGGCGCTGGGAAGCAGTGGGAGGCACTGGGAGGCAGTGGGAGGCACTGGGAGGCACTGGGAGGCGCTGGGAGGCAGTGGTAGGCAGTCCTCTGTAACACACAGTTCTTAGCTACAGATGCAGGAAGGGAAGGAAAGGAACTCTGAGCAACGGCTGATGCCCATCTGCTACTGGGAGGCAGTGGAGCTTCAGAAGGTTCATTTTCTCAGAAAGATGAAATGGAAGCAGGGTCCTCCACCATGGGAGCCATGAGGAGCACATTTAGGGGCCACAGGCACAAGTCACAAGTACCCTGAGTACAGGGCAGGGACACCCCGCACCTATCCCAGACCCTGAGTGCAGGACACTCAGACATTATAGGAATGAAAGAGGCCTTGCAGACCTCTGGGCCTTGAGCCTCAGCTTCAAGAGCTATGTCCTAGAACACCTAGGTCCCCTCATTAGCCAGCACCACCGAAGACCACCACAACATCAAGTAAACAGTACCTGGGTCTGGACTGGGCTCCCACGCCTGAGTAGAGGTAGACTCTGGAACCTTCCACAGTCCAGCAGCATTTTCCTGCACAAGGCTGGGGTCCCGTTTTGGCAGCAAGCTCCTCACACTGTCAGTGGGTGAGGACTTCAGAGTAGGTGTGGCCTGAGGAGTGGCATGGCTGCAGAAGAAGCCACAGAAATCTGGGCTTGAGGATTAGTATCTCCTGGCTCAGCAACCCTCTGGCCCTGAGATGAGCCCCTGAGAGCAAGGCGTGTGTTCCCTAACCTTCTGGGTCTCTCATGTACAACAGACAGGGCTGCACACACTCAGCGGGGTCTCCAATGACTGGTGAGCTTAACAATGGACCATCCTGAAGTCCTACCAGCCTGGGCTGACCTCACCCATGTACCCTATGTGTCTCCAAGACAGAGTGGCCCATCCAAAGGTCACCTTGAGGGGACAGAAAGACCAGGAGTCACCTAGTCAGTGTCTTGCAGTCATCCGGGTTGGAGCAATCAGAGCCAGATCCTGGAGAAGGCAATTCACAGACAGTGTCCTTCTCTGCTGTACCTGCAATGGGGACAGCCATGGCTTCAGAACTGACACTGAGGAACCCAGAGTCCCCAGGAGCAAAACTGTCACCACCACAAGCAGAATCATAGATGAGGTACTGGGCGAACACAGCGGCCATCCAGAGATGGTGGCTTTCCCAGCATCTGCTCACTCGAGAGTGAGGAGAATCTTTCCTTCCACTTGGGTTGATCAAGGGCAGGAGCTGGATACTCACCAGTTCACAGACAAAACAATAC
Source organism: Sigmodon hispidus (assembly GCA_004025045.1). NCBI lineage: Eukaryota > Metazoa > Chordata > Mammalia > Rodentia > Cricetidae > Sigmodon > Sigmodon hispidus. The sequence continues at coordinate 77,015 of PVIH01002901.1, forward strand.
AGACAGAGAAATGAAAGGCAGGAAAATACAAAGGCCCTGGCCACTTCAGCCATGCCGCTCAGCACTGTTCTCTATATTTTTTCTTTCTTTTTTAAATATTTATTTATTTATTTATTTGCCTTGGTGTTTGCCTGGCACTGGGAACTGGAACTACAGACAGTTGTGAGCTGCCATGTGGTTGCTGGGAATTGAACTCAGGTCCTCTGGAAGAACAGTCAGTGCTCTTAACCACTGAGCCATCTCTCCAGCCACTGTTCTCTATATTTTCATTACAGGTGCCCAAAGCTGGAGATTTTATTTGAGAACTAAAGTCCCAAAGAACACTGGGTAAGAACTCTCTCTCTCTCTCTCTCTCTCTCTCTCTCTCTCTCTCTCTCTCTCTCCCCCTCTCTCTCTCTCTCTCTCTCTCTCTCTCTCTCTCTCTCACACACACACACACACACACACACACCCCTGGGTATGCCTTTCACCAATCTATCACTCTGTGTAATAAACAATAAGCGCTCAACAAACAGCATGTCCTCAACTCCAATCTCGTCACTGAGAAAGGGACCCACATGGGTTAGAAGATGCCTGTGGTGATACATTGTATAGTTAATAAAAAGCAGTCTGGAATATCAGAGGACAGAGCCACCCACAGATTTAGACATGGTCAGGGAGTGGTGACCCATGCCTTTAATCCCATCACTCAGGAGAGTTGAAGGAGGAAGTGAGATACAAAGAGTTCAGCCTGGGACCTGATACCCTTTCAGCTGAGAACTGAGAGGCATTCAGGCTGAGGATTCCTGAGGAGTGGCTGGGTGAGAGGTGGCTGTGGCTTGTTCCTCTGTCTCTCTGATCTTTCCGTTTTCCCCAGTATCTGGCTCTGGGTTTTTATTAATAAGACCAAGTAGAATTTGTACAGTGGGTGCCCCGTCAGCCTCAGTGGGGGGGACCACAGCAAGGTGGGGGGTGATAAAGGTGACAAAGCTCAGCTGACCACCTCGTCATGACTGAAGAGGACATTCGCTGTGTTCCTTGGCTACTCCATTGCCACCTACAGATATCAAACTCCCCAGAAACAGAAAGGGACTGACGGGGTCTGCCTTGCAAACGCTCAATACTTGCAGAGAAAGTCTATGACAGCTTTGAGCGGATGGTTAGCTGTGCGCTTCACTGGAACAGAAGCTGCTTTCTCCTTTGACAACTGAAAAGCCCTATCCGCCACAGCTGCCTTCTGGGAGAGTCCACAGGGGTCAGATGACCATGGCAGAGCCACTGACAGAATGTGCTATGGCTCACTCACTATGCCAGCTTGAGGAGACATTTAAAATGGTGAAAAGGGGAGCCAAGGCTGGTGACACACACCTTTAGTCCCAGCACTCGGGAGGCAGAGGTAGGCAGTGTAGTGGGATTTGGGTGTTTTGGAGAGAGATCTAGAGGCATAGCTTTGGGGTCTCAGGACCCTGATGGGGCGTGGCCAGCCCCCATTGAGAGCCCGGGGCACGCTGACCTTCCTCCCTGTTTATTCCTGGTACCATCTTGATGTGGGACAGTTCCACTCTCCAAGAATTGCCTTAAGGTTCAATTAGTATCAGTGAGTGCTTATATAACCTCTTAATAAATATTAATCCTTTATATTATCAATTACAAGTGAATAATTCTCCAATAAGGCAGTTCTGTGAGTTCCAGGCCAGCCTGGTCTCCATAATGAGCCTTAAACCAGACAAGAGCTAAATAGTGAGACCCTGTCTCAATAAAAGGAGGAAGATGTGTCTTGAGAGACTCAGAGTTAAGATCACTGGCTGCTCATCCAGAGGATGGAGTCCAATCCGCAGCTCCCACATGGTGGGTCACAACCTTCTATAACTCCAGTTCCAATCAATCCAATTCCTTCTTCTTGGCTCCCTGGGCACTAGGCATGCATGTGGTACACAGACATACATGCAGGTAAAACACTCACATATATAAAATAAAATCAATAAATCTAAAAACAAAATAAATCTGGTTGTGGTGGCATATGCCTGTAATCCTAGCAGTCAGGAGTGTGAGGAAGCAAGATCACAAGTTCAAATCTAACCTGAGAGGGCTGGAGAGATGGCTCAGCGGTTAAGAGCACCGTCTGCTCTTCCAGAGGACCCGGGTTCGATTCCCAGCACCCACATGGCAGCTCACAACTGTCTGTAATTCCAGTTCCAGGCAAACACCAAGGCAAATAATTAAATAAATAAAAAAGTTTAAAAAAAAATCTAACCTGAGTAACAGAGTGACTCTGTCTCAACAATAAGATGAATGAGGAAATAAGAAATTAATTTTACAAATGTATTAATTTGGGCTAGGAGTATTGCTTAGTTATCACTTGTCCAATCTGTAAGACCCTGGGTTCAGTCTACAATAAAACACACATACATACACAAGCTGGGCACACTGGCTTACACCTGTAATACTTGCACTTGGGAAGAGGAGGCAGGGGGATTGCTTTGGTTTTGAAGCCAGCCTCACTACATAGTAACATCCAGGGATACAGAATAACATCTGACCTCAAAAAGCCATAATATAACAATCATAATGATCTATGTCAGTTGGTAACCAATATAAATATGAGATAGATTACATTCTCACTTACATATTAGGTCTTTGAAACCCACTGAAATACACATTTTTTTCCCCAAAGACAAGGTTTCTTTGTGTAGCCTTGGTTGTAGCTCTGTAGACCAGGCTAGATTCTAACTCACAGAAAGCCACCAGAATGCCTCCATAATGATGGGGCTAAAGGCGTGTGCCTCCACTTGGCTCCACATGTGATCAATGAGAGAGCTTCAGAGACTGGCTGCTGTCGCCCCCATGTGGCAATTTTAGGAACAACACTCAGTCTGGCCCTGCTTGCGGAAACAGGAGCATCTGCCCAGCCTGAGAGGCTAAAGCAGACCTATTTTTCAAAAAGAGCTTCTGAGCTGGAAAAGCTCCAGAAGCTCCAGGTTACATCTCCTTATCATATAGGTGGGAAGAAAGAGCGGAAAGAACTGGCCCCGCTCACTGGTGCAAAGCTTTGCACCTGAGCACTTTTCCTAACTACCCAGCTCAACTTGCAGAAAGTGGGATCTGTGTCCTTCCGTACAGAACATTCTGTGATGCAGACAGACAGACAGAGCCCACCAAGCCAGGAACCAGGACAAAGATTACTGAAAAAGGTCCCACAGGACCTGCAATTTCCAGCCCTTACCATCTGTTTGCTCCACCTGCATACTATGCTCTGTTAGCCAACCCCCTCCCTTCTAAAGAGCACATCACCACCCCATTTTTTGAGAACAGAGTCTCACTATGTAGCCTAGGCTGGCCCCCTGAACAGCACTTTTTAATGGTAACCATAGAGGATCCTTCACTGAAATTAGAAGTTAGCAGGTGGTAAGGCCTGAGGTCACAAGGCAAGTGTGTGTTGGGGGGACTTTTTTTTCTCAGCCTTGAGTCTGGTGTCCAGTATCTCAGCGCCTCTCCCACCCAGTGCCTGACTGGGAAGCAGGGAAGGCAGCCATAATCAGGGAACTCCCAAGGCAGACACTTAAGGCTTCCTACTGTTTGTAGCCACCAGAGAATCCTCCCCAACTCCTTGCTTCAGGCCTGAGCCTCAATCTGCAGAGTACCCCTGATGGGACACAGATATGAACAACAGAAACTCCAGGGGGCTGGACATATCACAGTGCTGAGAGATAGAGAGAGAAGCTTCCAGCTGTCTGTCCTATGGTGGGGCAGGGGATCACTGGGGCCTGTGGCAGGTACAGCAGCAGCTAGAGATGGAGATACTCACCTGGGGTCTTGACAACCTTCCCACCAGAACAGCGGGAGTGTAGGGAACACCTGGCACAGGAATTGATAGCTGGTGTGGAACAGTATGTGCCGGGCTGACACTCGCAAATTCTAGAAGAGTTCCTGGAACATGGAGCCTTCTCCACGAGACCTGAGGGACACAGAGAGGGTCATGGAAGGGAAGAGAGCCAAGGGCGGGGATCCAGGGAACACAGGGACAGTCCAGGATGTTGGTAAGATGCCAGATGACCCTTTGTACCTCGCCCCAGATTTCTTGACATCTGTGAGAGGGCAGTGTGAGGGTGGCCTTCGCCTCAGCCTATATCCCTCACACTACTACAGAGGTTACAAGAAGGTAAATGTGAACTGAAGAGATGCCTTAGTGGGTAACGAGCTTGCTAGCATAAGGTCTTGGGTTCAGATCCCCAGCTCCATGTGAAAACCTGAACTGAGCAGGACCTCACACGTCTGTTGCAGAAATGGAAGGAGTCCTGGGGCAGGCTGGCCAGTGCTGGTGAATCGGTGAACTCCAGGGAGAGTCTCTGTCTCAAAACATAAGGTGGAGACTTCTTGAGGAAGACTGCTGATGTCAGCCTCTGGCCTCCACCTATATATACAACATGCATGTGTGCATACACAAACATGCATATATACAAAATTAATAATGTCCCAGGACATGGAGGGAACTGAAGTGCATGTTGCTATGTGACAAGCCATTCTGGAAAGGCTTTTTACACTGTGGTTCCATGGGCCTCCTGCATGAGGCTCTGACTATAAAGGCAGGAGGCCATCAGTGGTTGCCATGGTGAAGAGGATGGAAAAATAAACTCTAGAAGAATGAGGAGTTTTAGAACACGCATTGTATGTTCTGGATGCAGACACACACTGTCCATTGCCAAAACCCACAGCATGGGCACTCCAGCTGAATCAGGGTGAGGGATGGACTTGGCAACACACTATCTCTTCCCTGTGCTTGGGTATGAATATGAAAAGGTCCCCTCTGAGGAGATGGCTGTGCGGGTAAACTGCTTGCTATGTAAGCATGAGGACTTTCACTTCATCTCTGGAACCCATGTTTTAAGAGATGAGGAGGCAGTGGAGAGATGGTTCAGAGGCTAAGAGCACTGCTTGCCTAAGATGCTTAAAACCCTGCGTACCATTCCCAGCCCTGCATGAACCAGGCATGCAGTGCACACCTATGATCCCAGAACTCAGGACATGGAGGCAGAAAGACACACACACACACACACATAACTAGAGAGAAAATATAATCTTACAAATAGAACTTTGTATGAAATAAACAAATGCATTTTTAAAGACACTGAAAACTGTTAAAAATATAATTATTAGGTTTCAAGAAAAATTTCAACACATCTTCCAACCTAACCACACCCCCACCCACAAAATCAAAAGAAAACACCAGACCCTATCACTAAACACAAGCAATTAGCATAAATATCCTTCAACAACTTTCCTGGGGCTAGAGAGATGGCTCAGAGGTTAAAAGCACTGACTGTTCTTCCACAATTCCCAGCAACTACATGGTGGCTCACAACCATCTGATAGCTCAGATTCTGTCTCTACCCATTTACCAAGTCTCGAAACTCTGGGAAGGCCTTTCACATTATGAATCCTCAGATTCCTCACTACAGACATGATCTAAGAAAAGGGTCCTCCCTGCGGCCATAATGAAGATGTGAGTCCTTCCTCCAGGGAGCATGCTAGGTCTCTGAAAAGTATAGATGCAAAAGATGTGCGGATATCAATCTTCAAATCCAGAGAGGTAAACTGAGGCACCAGGGAACCAAATCCTGATACTTCCTGCCTCTCAGATTCCCCTTTACGACACACATGAAGAAGAGAGACCAGGTCCTTACCTTCCAAACAGGTCACACAGGCTGTGCAGTACCCGTCCTCATTCACATAGTAGTCAGGATTGCATTGCTTCTGGCAGTGCACAGGACCTTGTGGGCATGGCTGTGTTGGAGACCACCCTGGAAAAAGCAGCAGAGAAGTTTAGGCTAGGTCCTCTTGATAATGAACAGGGCTTCCATCCTCCATCTCTATCCTCATCCCGTCCACCTCTACTTCAATCCACGGTTGTATCAGATAACTCTTGTGTCACAGATGGAGCGAGGGCCTCTCTGGAGGGCACTAAGCCAGCGAAAGAGACCCAGATGTGGGGGGCAACTTGGATCTGGCATTCCTGGGCTGCCACCTGACAACCAGCCAGTGGCCTTGACAATTGCAATGGTGTCATTTCTCCTAGCACTGAAGAAACTAAGGAGGCTGAGAAGATCGGCAAGCAAAGGCTGAGTGCTGGCTGTTATTTCAGCAGAGGACCTGATTCTCTGAGGGAATTAAGGGAACTATAGGGAGTCGAGACCATAAAGATCCCCATCCAAGCTGACTGAGAGGTCCTGGAATCATCCAGCCATCTTCCTCCCATTCTTTGAAGACTGCAGATACAGGATGATGACGCGAAGGCGGGGGATAAGTGAGGAGTGGGCATCCCTCGATATCTGCAAAGGGTACTGTCTGCTCTGCCAGAGTCTGCCGGACTTTTTCAGGTATGTTACCCACAGCTTGGTCACAGAATGAGCACATGACCCAGCCAGGCCAATTAGAACACTTCATTAGGCATGCGCCTCCAACAAACCAATCAAAGCATGCCATCTTTCCACCAACTGTGACTGGCTCAACCTGGGTACTTGACGGCCAGCCAATAAGCCCCATCTTTGAACTTTTTCACACTAGAGGCTCTGGTTGTACCGCTGAATTTCTTGAGGAGTCTGGCTTGGTGGTGTATTCCTTTAATCACCACTGGGAGTTAAATCTCAGTATCTGAATTCCCTGAAATAGTGCCAGACTCTCCAGGATGGCTGTCTGTTTAGAGCAACCACTGAATCTCCATTATTTGCTTGTTGAATCTCTTGGTGAACCATGTTCTCCCAACTTCCTGAGTAGAAGCGAGAGAGAGGCCAGGCCCTTCCCCACCTCCACCCTGCACAAGGCCTGGAAGGAAGGAGTAAGGGCTGAGGACTCTTTTAGCTCAGGCTGAGCTTACTAGTGATTGTGAGCAAATTCCAAATCCCTTCCGTGTCTTCTGGGTTCCTATGAGGTTCAAGCGCTAACGTGGGTAAAGGAGCAGGCCTTCATTGTGGTAGCCAGCATTACTTACAATCCAGTATGTAAGCATTGTTGGTCACTGTGTGAGCAGGGTGAGCTTGTCACCAAGGGTATGTAAGCAGAGAACTGAGATGTGGCTGGCGGGAATGTCGAAAGGCATTGTGGGCCTACATAAGGAATCGGTCTCTTCAAAGGGCTCCCAACTTCCTCTGCCAGCCCACCACCCACGTGCAAGCCCTGCCACACAGCTGAGCGCTGATTTGAGAGGGCAGGCAAAATGTCAGAAATTTCCCCAAAACACGGAAGGAGGGGTTTTTTGGTTTTCCTTTGCGGCTTGCCAAGAAGCACAGGGTCAATAAACTCCAGCAAAATGCCCCGCCCACCACACAGATCTGAGATGCTCAGCTACCTTCAGCAACTGGGCTTTAGAGAGGGGAAGTGGAGGGAAGGAGCAACCTCTCTTTCTAAGTCTCGGCTGTCAAGAGGGGAAAGCCTAAAATTGAGGTGTCATGCTCGCAAACCCTTTCTGTGATGGAACTAGCCACACCTCACTGTGGGAGCCAGTCCCCTGCAGCAAAGGAAGGGTCCTGGGAGTTGGGGGGAGGTCTCAGAGCTGAGAGACCTGAGAATGGAAGAAGGAGCTACAAGGAATGTCCTCTTCCAAGAGCAGGCAATGACCTGCCATTGGACTGAAGGAGGGTGGAGGGAAGAGATGAGGGAGAGTGGGTGAGCTGGAGGGGAATGTGTGCACTAGAATTGCCCCCGGCCCCCATGAAGTCCTTAACTTCAGTGTAGCTATTTTGGGTAGATAGTTTAGGATCTCACTAAGGATAAAGACCCCCCCCCCATAGGATGAGGGGGGGAGGGTCTATGAAAAGGGAAGCACTTACCTTTGGAAGGTGGGCAGGTCAAAGTGCATGCCAGAAAGAGCCCTAGACCAAAACCTCATCAGGCCAGACCTTTGACCTTTGACTCTCCATTTTCTAAGCAGAGGAAAGTAATGGCCCAGCGGACCCCAGACAGGAACAGGGAGGAAGACAGGCTGGATGGGGGAGACCAGTAAGGAGGGGAAGGACCCCAGAGAAGCTGGGCGTGGTGCTACAGCCTGTAACCCCAGTACTGGGGAGAATCAACACTTAAAGCTACACACAAACTTCCAAGCCAGCCTAGACTACAAGGGACCCTGACAAGTTGTCATAAAAGACTGGTCACAAGAACATTTAAATTTTGTTTTTATTTATTTCTGTATATGTGTGTTTATGAGTGCATGTCATGTGTGCGAATGCCTTTGGAGTCCAGAAGAGGGCGTCAGATCCCCTAGAGCTGGATTTCACAGGCAGTGGTGAGGTGCCTATGGAGTGTGTTTGAACTGAACTTGCGTCCTCCGGAAGAGCAGGAAGTGCACTTAACCACCGAGCTGTACACCCACAAAAAAATTTTTTTTGATATCATTTTGGGGAATAGATACCATTAAGTTCTTTCTCAAATCTTCCTCTAGTGGCCTGTGCAAAGCTGGAGTCCCAGCTCACAGCGCATTCAGGGAACACAGGCCTAATAGCGGCTGTCCAAGAATCTTACCCAGCCCCAGCCACACCCCCAATGACCTTGTCTAGCTCTGCCTGTCCCCACCTACCACAGGAAGCCCTCCAGACACAGTGACCTACTTTGAAGCCCTGCTGTCCAAAAAGCAGGGGCCAGTTACACTGAGCCAGGGACAGAGACTTCCTCCCACCTCATCTTTCATAGCTAATGTCTCTCTCCCAAATAGACGTCTATCTCTTCCTGGAGCTCAGAGACCGCACCACAGCTTCACGTCATACCCCAGCTGCCAATGGCTCCCACATATGTGTGGGACTTTTTTATCACAGTCACAGAGGACCAAAATGCTTCATAACCCTTTTCTAATCTTCAGGCCTGAAGAATGTTCCAGAAGGATTTCCTGACATTCTACCAGAACTCATGCTATGCTAGGGGTGGGTCGCATTCCAGGAAGCCAACAGTAGTTAGACGAGCCCTGTTCCCCAAAAAAATGCAGCTCGGAACATGCTGGGAACAAACACATGTCCTGGCTTGGGGCAGATAAAAACTGCAAAGGTTGGGGGAGGGGGTGTCCTGCAATCCCAGCAAGAAGGGCAGATGCTGAGGCATAAAGAAAGAACAGCAAGCTACAAACTGAATCCAAGGCCAGCCCAAGAAATTCTGTGAGACAGTATCACAAAAAAGGCCATGTATATAGCTCAGTGGTTAAGAGAATTGTTGCGCTTGAAGAAGACTCAGATTCAAGTCTTCCCACTCACATGATGCCTCACAAACACCTGTAACTCTGGTTCCAGGGAATCTGACACTCATTCTGATCTATGCGAGAGCTGCATGCTTACAGTGCACACACATACATGAAGGAAAAATAGCCATGCATGTAAAATGAAAACAATAATAGTAGTAGGGAACAGAAGGAACGAGGTGAGGTGAGAAGCAAATGAAGACCTGTGAAGGTCTTCCAAGCTCCAGAAATGACAGCTGGTCACAGGGGCTGCTGCCTGCTGAGATTCTGGGGTCACAAATTCCTGGGCTCTAGCCTCAGCCAACGCTACTATGCCTCAGCTCTGTGACCCTGAGTAAGTCACTTGCTGAACTCAACAGCCATATCTACAAAACAGAACCAAGGTTTAACACTGGATAATGTTAGGTCCCCAGAGGTGCCTACTTAACATATCGAAGGAGACCTGGGCACCAGGTTATCCCAGCATCTCCCAGTCCCCAATTGTTGCAAGATATGGCTGTCCTGCTCCATCCTCTACCCAGAACTCACCAGTCCAGGGGCTGGGCTGCCCCTTCCCCTGAGGCTCTTCCCCAGGTATCCCCAGGTAATCCAGGCATTTTGGTTAGCAGCCCCTTTTTACCCCTGTCTGCCCTCTCCTTTGCCCTCCCCTCTCCTCACATGGCCCAGCTCAGGGTCATGTTTACTCTGGACTCTCCCAGATGTCTCTGGCTCTGCTCTCCCTTTTATCTACAACAAACCTCCACCACACCTGGGAGCACTCAGGTCCTTTCAATTTTCTTTCTTTTTTCTTCTTTTCTTTCTTTTCCATCCACACAACAGTGAATAGTAAGCTGAGATAAAGAAGGTCAGCATGGAAGCTGTCTTGGCTAGAGCCCTCCACAGGAAACACCGAGACCTCAGAGGGGTCTTGCACCCTTGTGGCAGCAGCAGGTAGCCTTGCTCTTCCCCAGACCCTGTGACATTAGGGATGGCCCTTGGAAACCTTTGCCCAACCATGCCCACGTTTGCTAGCATCATTCCAGCCCTCCCCAACTCCCACCTGTCACCAGTGCCCCATGGGGGTCAGACATCAAAACAAGGAATCTGCCCCACTCACCTGAGGGACAACGGTAACAGCAGCTCCCAGCAGCCTCCTGGGGGTAGTAGCTGGGGTCTCCGCCACAGGCAGTCTTGAGTGGTCGATCCTAGAGGGTCAGAGAAATTGATGAGACAAGGCTAGACTTCAGTGCCCTTCAGTCCCAGGGGGCCTGGCGTCTGCCCCCTGTCACAGCCAGGCCGAGACCTATTGTCACAGAGGTCAGGAAGAGAGTCCCTCAAGGTGCTATGGCAGTTTAGCTGCGGGGCATGTGACCTAGGAGTCTCCATGCTCTCCTCTGCTCACAGTCACACCCCCCATACACACACACACTCCAGTCAGTTTTCTCAGCTACCTTTAAGCTAACAGCCATGGCTGCAACTGGTCCCATCTGGCATAACCCTCCAGGGGACTGGTAAGCCTCCCACCCTGTCTCTGGGACAAATTCAGCACTAAAAACATCTGGTAAACATAATGGGTTGAAGTCCTGCACGCCCAGATGGATAAGTGCTCAGATTCCACAGACCCAGCATACTTAGAATTCTCCCTTTGGAAAGAAAGCATTAACCACCTCTGTGTTTACTAAGTTCTGTTTGCTCTTAAATTTCACATAGGTCCAGTCTTTTCCTTTGCAAATGACTTTTCAAAAAATTAGTGTACAAAATACTGGTTTTTGTTGAGCATGATGGCACACACTTTACTCCCAGCACTCAGGGGGCAGAGGTGGGCTGATCTTTGTGAGTCCAAGGCCAGCCTAGTTTACATACTAGGATAGCCAAGGCTACCTTGTCTCAAAACAGAAACAAAAAAGAAAATGTTTTACTATGCAAACATGTTTATATCACTGTGTTTCGCTAGCATTCAGTTCTATGGCCAGCTGCTTTTAAAAATCTGTGTGTGTGTGTGTGTATCCCTAGCACTCACTGAGCCCAAAGCCAGGTCAATATCCTGCAGGCCCCAGAAATCTTTCTGTTTTTTTCTCCCACGGTGATGAACCCAGGCCCCCATGCTTATGCATCACACACCCTTCCCCATTGAGCCACCTCCCTGAGCCCCTATAATCAGCCTATTTAATTCAGTATTAAATTGATTAAATGATTAAAGAATTAAATTGAAAAATGATTAAAGAATCATTCACTTTTTAAAAGCCACCAGTGCCCATGGCCTTGCAATAGGGCCAATGTGTGTCTGCTTTACTCTAGCTGGACATTGGGTTGTTTTCACCTTTTGGTTGCCATGTTAATACTGCTTTGTCTGTCTGTTTGAGGCAGGGTTTCTCTGAGTAGCCTAGTTGACTTGAAACTTGCTCTGTAGACCAGGATGGCATCAAACTCATAGATCTGCCTGCCTCTGCCGGCAGTGCTGGGATTGAAGTCAGGCACCACCACTGCCCAGCTTTTTCTTTTTAGACAAAGTCTCTCTATATAGCCCTGACTGTCTTGGATGCCTTTTTAAATTATTACAGATTTTTTATTCATTTTTCTCTCATACCATCCATCCAGACAGCAGCTTCCCCGGCCTCTCCTCCTCCCAGGCCCTTCCCCCAAAGAGCAGGCCTCCCAGTGACATCAACCAGCTGCCACACGGTGCAACAAGACTAGGCACAGAGCCTCACATCAAAGGTGAACAAGGCAACCCAGCAGGAGAAAAGGGATCCCAAGGGCAAGCCAAAGAGTCAGATATAACTCCCACTGTCAGGGGTGGGTCCCCAAAACACCAAGCTAACAACATAGCATGTATGTAGGGGGCCTAGCACTTACCTCTTCATCTCTATGAGCCCCATGAGCCCTGCTTAGGTGATTCTGGTGCATGCTCTCCCCATGTCCTTGACCCCTCGTGCTCCCACAATTCCTCTTCTCCCTCTTCTGCAAGGTTTCCCGATCACCGAGAGGAAGGGCCCAGTGAAGACCTTCACCTGGGCTTTCTCTCTACCTAACGTTTACGTTTGGCTATGGGTATCTACATCTGAGCCCATAAGCCTCTCTAATGATGCCTGGACTAGGCACCCATCTATGAGCATAACAGAACATCTTAGAAGTTCTTAGAAGTCTTAGAAAGTTCTGTGTGAACCAGGCTGGCCTCGAACTCACAGAGATCTGCCTCCTTGAAGAGAGTAAACTTAGCTCAAGAAATGCCATTTTGTATTCTAGTAGCCATAGAGATAAAATAGAGTTCAGTTCCACATTCCTGGCAGGGGCTTGCCCAGTTCTAGGAGACAATGAGCTGGACACCTGGATGATCCAGGTGGGGTCCAGGACTAAAAGGAGTCTTCCATTTTAGAGAACTATGCAGAACTAAAGCAGACAGAGCCCTGAGAAAGAATCCCTCACCCAGTTCCCAGAGACCATGGCTAAAAACTGCTGTTCACAGAGGGGCAGCATGACCTCAGTTCTGACTGCAGAATCCATACCACCCTGACCCCGATATCTGACCACCAAATGCTCTAGTCAAAATACACCACCATCATGCCTGGGCCCCGATTCAAGGAGAAATTCCCCAGATTAGCTGTCAGCACACAACCTTGTACTAGAATAACCCCAAATTGTGGCTGTTAAGCTCCCCTCAGGAGCCCTCTCCTGATGTTGCTATGGCACGAGCTGGACTGGGTTCCCTGCCATGGCTTGTATTTACATCAATAAACCTTGCTGTTGCATTCCGCTACGTCCTTGTCTCTGGTGGTCTCTCCGGGGTTACGACTTTGGGCATAACATCCTGAGTTCTGGGACTGAAGGCAAGTGCTAGGCTGTGAACTTATTTCTAAATACAACTACAATGAAAATGAATACCAGCTCTTCCCCAAACCCTTTTCTTTTCTAGACTTTCATATAGGTCAGGCTGGCCTCAAATTCACCATTAACCAAGGATAATTTGATCTCCTGGTCCTCCTGCTCCTACCTCCTAAACTCTGGAATTATAGACATGTGCCACTACACCCAGTTTTAAGATGGGGCTGGAACGTAGGGTCCCAGGCAGGCTGGGTAAGCACTCCACCAACTGAGCCACGCCCCAGCCTGACTCTCCCTGTGCCGGCACCTGTTGTCACTTAGCTGCAGTGTGTGAGGCTGCCATCCATCCCGGTTCTGCATGCTTGATGATGTATACCAGTTACTGATGCATGCTGGGTACCGAAGCGGGATTTTAAGTTGCAAGAGTAGCTTCGGTGGGAGTGCAATGGTATGGTTTCTTTGCATTTCTCTCATGAGTAACACTGGCCTCACTATTCTTAGAAATAAACTCCTGCAGCTTTCTAGAGTTCTTTAAACCTAAGCCCCACTGCAAGATTGGCTTTACCCCAGCTAACATTAATTTTTTAACTTGACAGGATCTAGAATGGCCCAGAAAATAAGCATCTGAGCACTCCTGAAAGGAATTTTCTAGATTAGGTTAATTTTGACTTGAAAAAACACGCTGTGATTGTTGCCAGCCTGGGGCAGGGAGGGGGCTGGGAAAGAGAGAAAGAAATATATTTCTGGAAACTTAGAGCAACACCGAGGTCATTGTGGCTGGAAAGTAGTTTGTGGGTATTAATTACATCTTTTTTTTTTTTTTCTGACACATCTGAAACCATGTCACCATGTCACCATAGCACTTGAAATGATAAATATAACCTAATTTTAGGGCTGGGTTTTAGCTCAAGGGTGGAACATTTGCCTAGGATGTATGAGGCTTGGGTTCTGACTGCAGCAGGTACAAACACTGTCACAGCGTGTCTCTGCTCTCATTTTGTCCAGGCTTCTTTCTTCTCCGGGCCCTCCCAGGGGCAGCAACCCAGCAGCACTAGCTGCACTCCCTGAGTGTACATAGAAACTTGAGGTAACTAACTGAGCTATCAGACTCAGCCCTGTGAGGGCCTTCAGAGTATGGGAAAGTTCTGTGTCCTTGCCCTGGGTTTTCCCTCCTGGCCTGCCCCACCATCTCACGGATAGCTAATGAGCCTGAGTGTGTCCCTGGGCCTGGAACATCTCAGGTCCATGTCTTCTACCTCCCTTCGTCAGTGGGGGTGTATGGTACTGCCTATCACTCCTCCAAATCCAGCCTGATTTACAGATAAGGAAACTACAGCCCAGAGAGGCACAGCTGTCTTTCCAAACTCACACACAGCAACGAAAGGCCAACAGGAGAATCAGAGTGCCAGTGAGGCCCTGGGTTTGAGCCCCAACACCATTAAACAAACAAACAAACCTCAGTGTCTGAATTATAGGTTGCTAAGGAATGTGAGGGCAGAGGTCATCCTAATGGACAATATTTGAGTAGCCAGTAAAATTAGAGGGCAGCTATCGGTTTTGTTTTGCCTTGTGGACACAAGGTCTTGCTACCCAGCTGAGGCTGGTTATGAACAAAAGCATCTCAGGACTCAGTCTCCTAAGTTAACTGGATAAGAATTTGCATCCACTTCCAAGTGAGAAATGGAATTTAGATGGATGTCACCATGCCTGAATACAGTAAACCACATCACCTGAAAAACAAAAACTCAGGATGTTGGGAGGGGGGCATTTCTTTTCTAAAATTCTGAATAAATCCACAACCTGCCAGCAGGGTGCGCTGTCTTCTCACTATCCAGGGAAGCAATGGGAGCCTGCTACTCGGCCCCAAGAAGGAAGTAAAGAGCTTCTTTCATAGACTCACAAAGGGACTGACTTACAGGCCAAGGGGAGGTCCATCTTAGCCCCCAAAGCCCACCCTGAATGCTCCCAGGCCATAACCCCCCCCAACATAGCCTCAAGTAATTCTTTACTGCCTAGTCTCTTGGGAAGAGCTGGGAATACAGGGTAATGGCTGATGAAATTGGGGTGTGTGGGTGTAGGGGGGTACGTGCTGCTTGCTGTCAAGTCCAGCCACCTGACTTTGAATCCCAGCACACTCATGGTGGAGCCAACTCCTAACCTGTCCTCTGACCTCCACCAGGGGCCCTCAGAGTCTGTTTATGACAGTCCTAGCCTCTGAACTGTGCGGGGCCCACTACTGCCACTAGAGATGTGCCCAGACAGAGGCTGGTCAATTCCTGATGTCCTTTAGGGGGCTGGGAGGAAGGGACTGAGCATCTGGGCTCTGGCCTTTGCCTATGAGGGAAATGGGGGTCAGAAGTGAAGAGTGGGTGGGGGAAGGCCAAGGACCAAGGGATGAATGCTTTCAGCTGGGGTTCCCCGCAAAGCAACATGTCCACTGGGTGCACAGTTGAGACCATAGGCTGAGGCCTTACCTGGGCAGTTCTAGAATAAAAGAACTGCCCAAAACCTCACTATCTCTGGGACTATCTTCAACTTGGTTTGGTTTTCTCTAGCAGACCTGGTAAATCTCACTTTTAGAAAGTCCCACTTGGTGTCAGCCAATAGAGAGAGAGAAAGAGAGCAGCTGGGCCATACCTGTGGGAACTAAGTCATGTCGAAGCAAAATCTCCAAATGGGCCATCGCTGGCAGAACTGAAGAAGTGAGACCCCCTCACCTCTGCCTCTGTGGACAACACCCTCACACTCAGTGATGCAGGTAGCTACTATAACACTTGGGATGTTGCTACTCACAGACCTGCAGGCACCACCCCAGGTAGAGTTAACTGGATGAGACTATGCATACACTTCCAAGTGAGAAACAAGGCTGGAGAGTTAGCTCTGTGATCACAGGTATTTGCTGCTCCTGGGGAAGACCTGAATTTGGTTCTCAGTATCCACATTAGGCAACTTTTACCTGAAACTCCAACCCCAGGAAGCTGATACCTACTTCTGCCTCCAGGGCATCTACATACACATAAAGATTTTTTTGTTGTTGTTCTTAATTTTTTTAAAATGATTTATTTATTTTTATTTATTGTGGGTATTTTGCCTGCCTACATGTCTGTGTGAGGATGTCAGATTCCCTGGAACTGGAACTATAGACAGTTGTGAGCCACCATGTGGGTGCTGGGAATTGATCCTGGGTCCTCTGGAAGAGCAGCTAGTGTTCTTAGCTGCTGAGCCATCTGTCCAGTCCCTTGTTTTTAATTTTTAAATTAGATGTGAGACAGTCTGGAAAGAAAAAAAATTATAAATGCTGCCTCCCTGCCCCTGAAAAGCCAACTATACCCCATTTCACAGATAGGGAAACTGAGATGTGGGGAAGTTAAGAAACTGGACTAGGGCTGGGGATATAGCTGAGTTGGTAGAATATCTGTATACAAAGTTCTGTGTTCTAGCTCTAGTACCACATAATCTAGGTGAGGCAGTCCATACCTACAATCCCAGCACAGGGGAGGTAAAGGCAGAGGAATCAGGAGTGCTTCCTTGGCTACAGATTGAGAGTTCAAGGTCAACCTGAGATATGTGAGACCCTGTTTCTAGATGTTTCAGGCAGGACTAGAAACCCCCCTGCCAGCGCTCTACCCACAGGCTTGGCTGTCTCGGCTGCAGGTGTGGCTGCACCCAGTGGGCTGGGATCCTCATTGCTGTCCCTCCTGCTCCAGACTCCGGCTGCATTCTGCAATGTTTCATGCCCCTCATTCCCACCTGTCACCCCCACCCCAGTCTACCAGCCCCTTCTCACCTTCCTGCCATCTGAGGGTTCCCTCATATTCACCCTGTGCCCAAATCCCTCTCCTAATCCAGACACCGGAAAGTTCTTTGGTTTTGGTTGTGAACCTAGCCTTTTAACAGTGGAGCCATCTCTCCAGCCTTGAAAGGTCTTTGTTTTATTGGCTTTGTTTCTATGGTACTTGACAAGGGCCTGCAGTCTGGTATATGCTGGGCAAGAACTCTACCACAGAACTACATCTTAAATCCCCCTTTTTATCCTCTACTTTTTATTTTGAAGGTCTCACTAAATTGCCCAGGCAGGTCTTATAATTCTCCTGCCTCAGGCTCCTCAGTAGATGGGATTACAGACCTGTACCACTGGATCTGGCTACCGTTGGAAGCTTTTTTTTTTTTTTTTTTTTTTTAGATATATTCATTTTATTTTATGTGTGTGGGTTTTGCCTGCATGTAGTATCATGTAGTATGCACACCACACGTGTACTTAGTGCTCATGGAGTTCAGAAGAGGGCTCTGGATCCCCTGGAACTTGGGTTATTGATGGTTATAAATCACCTCGTGTGTGTTGAGAATCAAACCTAGGTCCCCTGCAAGAGCAACAGGTGCTTTTAACCACTGAGTATCTCTCCAGTCCCTACCAAGGGTTTTTTAAAACCACCTGTCTGGGGGCTGGAGAGATGGCTCAGTGGTTAAGAGCACCGTCTGCTCTTCCAGAGGACCTGGGTTCGATTCCCAGCACCCACGTGGCAGCTAACAACTGTCTGTAGTTCCAGTTCCAGGCAAACACCAAGGCAAATAAATAAATAAAGTTAAAAAAGAGAAATTTATAAAAAAAAAAACACAAACAAACACATGTCTGAGTTCCTGTGACACAGGGTGCTGGTACCAAACTGTTAAGACTTTCCAGACATCATAATCAGGAGCCAAAGAAACCTTTTCTGTTGTTGTAAGCCCAGCCTTTAATAGCTGAGCCATTTCTCCACCCAGAAACCTCTTTTTAAAAAATGTTTGATATTTAAAATATTGATGATGATGACACCTGTATGTGTGAGTGTATTATGTGAATGTGTGTATATGAGGATGTATGTGAGTGTGTGCATGTATATGAGAGTGTGTGTGATGGTGCATGTGCACACACAGTCACACACTGTGGAGATAAGACGGTAGCTCTCAGGAGTCAGTTCTTTCCTCCCACATCCCTTCGAGCAGGGTCTTTCATCGTTTCCGCTGCCCGGACCCCCTGTCCCACCTCCTCTGGGATTGCAGGCTCATGCTTCCTTGTTGGTTCTAGGACATCCGGCTTGTGCAATAAATGCTTTCACCCACTGAACCACCTTGCCAGCCACAAATAAAACCTCTTTGAAGCACTCAGCCTCAAGTATTTTGTGACAACAAGCACATACTAGCAGGCCACATCTTCCACCTGCAAAGCCAGTCATGGCAGGCCAAGTCCTCAGACACATCTGTTCTTCTACATCCAAACTCTTTGCTGTAAGGATTTGTGACATTAGACAGAGCTCACTCTCCCAATCCCTAGGGACCTCTCACTCCGGGATTCACATAGTCTCAGCATCCGTGAAGTCCTCAGTGGGTAAAGATGCTTGCTGCCTAGCCTGATGACTTTAAGCCCCAGGATCCACAGTGGGAGGAGAGAACCAGCTTCTGCAAGTTATCCTCTGACCTCCACATGAGCATCATGGCATGCATGTTCACACAGACATATACACAAATAAATGACTGCAATGATAAAGAAACAACTAAGGAGGTGGGAGAAGAGAACACTGCAGTCAGGATAAAAATAAATGAATAGAGTTAATTTAAAAATAAAGAATTGGGATGGGGATGCATGCCTGTAATCCTAGAACTTGGGAGGTGGAGGAAGGAGGATTTGGATTTCAGCACCAGCTTGGGCTGCATGGTGAGTCATGGGGTAGCCTAGACTGTCAATAGGGAGGAGGGGAGGGGGATGAAAGGAAAGAGAAACCTGATAGGAAGTTGTCAGGTATTAAAAGACACTAATGTCATTCTCAAGGAACCTGGTTAGGTCCATTCTTTAGTGTTCATTTAGTTGACTTCCATGGAACCTAATGAGACTGCAAAGTCTATAGAAGATGCGGGCAGATGGGCCAGAGCCATGGAGAAGATGAAGGTGTTGGAAGCCACTGGGAAGGACAAGGAGGCCCTCTGGAACCTCTCTATTAGAAACACAACTGAGACCTCATTTCAGCCTCCCACCCTACAGAGTCATTAAATAATACATCTTTGTTACTCCTGCCCACCAAATTTATGACAGTTCATTACAGCAGAAAGAGGAAACTAGAACAATGCCACCAGGCTGATGAAAGATCCTACCCCAGGCTGGAGAGATGGTTCAGCCATTAAGAGCATTGGCTGCTCTTCCAGAGGACCCAGGTTCAGTTCTCAGCACCCACATGGCAGCTCACACCAGTCTGTAACTCCAGTTCCAGGGGATCTGACACCCTTACACAAACATACATTTAGGCAAAACACCAGCACACATAAAATAAGTCATTGGGGGGCGGGTAGAGAGAGAGCTGACAAGAATCAATAGGATAAGAGGTGCCCAAAATACATGTAGTCTTAGGCTACCTTAATAAATAATTCCAGTGAGAAGGGTTGATGGCCCCCAGTGCTGACCCAGAATACACCAGGAATTCTCTAGTCACTCTGGTACTAGAAATCTAGATCAGAAACTGAACTCTCGTGAGGCATCCACACTTGAATACCCACTCTACACCTGAACTTGGGCAAAAACTAGAATGTGTGTGTTCCTCCCAAACACCTGCTCTGTGTCCTCAGACTTCCCCACCATCCAGCCAGGTCTCCACCCCCAGATACAACTAGAACCCCCACACCCCACCTCTGTTTGCCCCTCTTTCTGCAATCGATGGCTCCTGTTATTAAGGAAGATGTGGCATCTGATTGGGCTGCCCAAGTGATAATGGGGCCTCTGTGCACTGAAGTCTACACAACCGACTCCTCCCCTGCCTCCTCCTTGGAGTGCTCCCGCCTTGCCCACTCTGGGCTGGCCACACTTGCCACCTTCTTTCTGTTCCCACTTTCTAAACCAAGCTCTTCTGCTAATCTCTTGGCAGATCTCTTCCTTTTGGGGTGTGTGTGTGTGTGTGTGTGTGTGTGTGTGTGTGTGTGTGTGTGTAGTGTGTTCTCTGAAAGGCTGCCTTGTCTGCAGGTCCAGCCAGGCACTTCTACTTGGAAAACTACAGACTGTGATCTTACATAGGCCATCATCCTCAAGGTCAGGACACATTTCAGCAGAATCACACAGGCACAAAGCTGGGAGAAGCTGCAATTGCCAGAACCTCCGGCCTCAAGAGCTCACCGACTTCTTTCCCTCTGTCCTGAGATGCAGCAGATGCCACTGTATGCAGACCTAGAAATGAATCACATCTACTCATGAAGCCCGGGTCAGATATGAGTGGGAACTGCAGCAGAAACTTCCAGTAAGGGTTGTCCTAGTCCGAGCAGAACTACTCTCAAGCTGAGTAATGCGGCTGCCCTT
Organism: Sigmodon hispidus; assembly: GCA_004025045.1. NCBI lineage: Eukaryota > Metazoa > Chordata > Mammalia > Rodentia > Cricetidae > Sigmodon > Sigmodon hispidus. Next base: position 97,324 of record PVIH01002901.1, read on the forward strand.
GGCCTCTGAGCCCTTGCTGCTGCATCCATCTGAGAAAGGCAGCCTGTAAGAGAAGCCAGGGTCTCCTTCAGCCCACCCCTTCCCATGTTTGTTCCTGGGCCATCCTATGGAATTCTGCATCCAGGCGGATCTGAATGGTTCTGGAAATCACTTTCCCTTCAGGAATCCTTCTCATTGTTGTGTACCAGGGTCACCTTTGCACCCACTGGGCATGCTGATAAGTGGGAGGGAACACAGTGGCAGACTGCATGCTGCAAAGACTCATTCATGAGAATTCCCCTGTGGGAACCAAACAAAGCCAAAGCTGGAAGAGGGAATTCAGACCGGAGCTGGGGGCAGCATGCATCTGGGAAGACGCATGAGAGGGGAATTCTAAACTCATGGAATTCACCAGAAGTCAGGGCTCTATACCATCCCAGGAGCCTTGAGGGAAAGAATAGAACCCGGGGAAGTTCTGTCTGTCTGGACTTGTGTCACAAGAGACCCAGATGGTATTATCAAAAAGGGCTCCCCTCTTTCTCAGAAATTATGATGTCCCGAAGTGGCAAAAGTTAATAAAAGGCAAAAGCGTTGGAAAAAAAGATTTGAAATTCCAGACCAAAAGAACTTTTTTTAAATATAAAAACTTTCTGTGTAGCCCAGACTACTTTGGAGCTTTTTAAAAAATTATATTCTCTTTTGTGTGCGTATGTGAGTATTCTCACACATGAGCCCCCTTTACGTGTGGAGATCAGAGAACAGTGCCCAAGAGTTAGTGCTCTGTGAGCCCTGGGGATCAAACTCAGGTGTCAGGCTGCTGAACCACCCTGCTGGCTCGGCCTTTAGACTTTGATCCTTCTTACCTCAGCCTCCCAAGTGCTGGGATTCTAGGCATGGAGTAGCCAGCCTACTTTTACTTTAAAAATATGTAACCTTTTTTAAGAAGGTTTTTTCTTTGGGGGGGTGTTATTTTGTACATTGGTTTCTGATTTTTGAGATAGGGTCTTTCTACATAGCCCTGGCTAATGCAGGACAAATTGGCTTTGAGCTTACAAACCTCCATCTCCCTCTGCCTCCCAAGTGCTGGGTTTAAGTCCTGTACTACCATGTCCAGTCTTAAATAATTCTTTGTTTTGTTTTGTTTGCTTGTTGTTGTTCTTAAATAGGATTTTAAAAACCTCAACTGGATGGGAAAGGTGGCAGAAGTCTTGAGGGACCAGAATGGGGAACCTTCTTGGGCAGGCAGCTCCTTCCCCACAGATACAAGTCCCGTTATGAAAGGCCCACAGACTTGAGATTTGATGTTCAGCCTACAGTCACTGGGAAATGCAAATTCATGTGAAGGATACAGCCCCGTTCAAGACCACAAAATAGAGCTGATAAGATCAAGCATTGGTTAGGATGTGGGAAGCTGCTACTGTTTTACACTGTTGTGGGAAAGACATTGCCCAGCACACTGGATGGCATGTCATTTCATTCCAGTGCACGTGTGCCCTGTCAATCACTGGTATGCTCTTGTCTCTTCTCTAAGAAAGAACCACCCTTACTCCCCAGACAGCAAACACACAAACCATGAAGGGGCCGCTCAGTGGTGCACACCTCTACTCCCAGCATTTGAGAGGCAGGTGGCAGATGTACCAGTCCAAGGCCAGCCTGGTCTACACGATGAGCTTCAGAACAACCAGGATGACATAGTGAGACCCTATCTCATGAAACTAAAACAAAACAAAAAGAACAGTGGTGGGAACCTCATTGCTCATTCACCAGAGATGTGAATGGGCAGATGGTTTCTCTCTTGGAGAGACCTACTGTAGACTATGTCAAAGCCAAATGAAGAATCATAACTGGGTGTGGCACATACCTGTAATACACCCATCGTTCTGGAGGTACCAGCAGAAACATTAGGTATCTGCATCCTTGACTACATGTGAGTTCAAGACCAATGTGAGTTACACAGACCCTATCTCAAAACAAACTGTGCATGCCTAGGGCACCCAAAGTCCTGGCTCAATCCCACACATCAAACATGGGATCTAAGTGGAGGGAGGAGGGAGGAGGACCAGCTCAGGATTATCCTTGGCTACACAGCAAGTTGGAGACCTTATCAAAACAAAACAACAAAAACCCCACACTTCTCTATATATTTTGATAAAAAGTGGTCCAAATAAAGAAATGGATTTGTAAAGGCCTGCAAATGAAACAGTGAAGCAAGAATATGGTTATAGCTTGGAAGGAATTGATGTAAAAGCATTGGTAATTTTTGTTTGGGATATTTTCACATATTCCAGATGGTATTAAGTACGTTGTTTATTTTAATTTTAAAAGTATTTTTACAGGCCTTCGAGATAGTTGCATGAGAAAAGCGCTTGCTGCCAAACCTCATGACTTGAGTTCTAGTCCAGCACCAACACGGAACCTACAGGGTCAAAGGAGAAAACCAGCTCTCAAAAGCGGTTCCCACCTCTGACCAAAAAATTTCCACTTTGCAGAATAAAGGAAGCAGATGCGCTTCACATACTGACCAAGCCTCCCCACTTTCACATCATACTCTTCCCTTTATCATTCAGGGTCCTATTGCTCCAGACTGTCGCCTTCCCTGATGAGGGTTTGGGGTGAACATGTGTGTGCGTGAGTGCGTGGGTACGTGTGTGCGTGCGTGAGTGCATGCGTGCGTGGGTACGTGTGTGTGCGCGTGAGTGCATGCGTGCATGGGTACGTGTGTGCGTGCGTGTGTGCGTGCGTGAGTGCGTGCATGTGCGTGGTGCGTATGCGCGCGCGCGTGTGTGTGTGTGTGTGTGTGTGTGTGTGTGTGTGTGTGTGTTTGTGTGTGCTCGCGCGTACGTGCGCACACAGGAGCGTGGGGGGTTTCTCTGCTCACTGCTAACCCTCTCCAGGGCAGGTGTCACACTGCCCATTGGAGATGGAAGGGCCACGTTTCTATCCTCTCCGGTCCCTTTCTTCACACCTCCATAGCAGAGACACCTCATGTGCACACCAGCATGCTGCTGTCCCTTGCTTCCCCTCCCCCATCTTCCGCCCAACCATGGGCCTTTTCCGCATAAAGGCCAGGGTTCCCCAATAAAGTTATTCCTGGCCCATCTGAGTCCCCTGTCCTTTCCACACTAACTCTTAGTGTGATGTTGGGCTCTAGGAAGTGTCTAGTTTCCCTAATTTCTGAGGCATCCAACAACAGAGCCAGAGACACTAAGGACTTTCCTTAGATTTAAGTGTCCACCATGTGCTCCAATGGCACCCAGCCCGCACCACTGGCTGGCCGGACTCTCACCTCTACTCTTCTTCATTCATTCCCTCCTTTCTTTTCTGAGACCATATGAAAGCGCCAACAGCCCGAAATCATCCTCCAGCCAAAATGGCCCTCATAGGTTTCTTTTCAACTATCCAGGACCCCCACTGGACCTGCAGTAAGAGGACACGAACAGCTTTCTCTTGTCCCAGGTTCACCTCATGGTTAATGAATGAACTACTCCCAGCTGTCTATTGCCTGCGGGTGTGAAGAGGAGACACTCTATTTTGCCCTTCAGTTATCCACCCACCTGTGGATACTTGTATATTACAGTTGCCTCCTGCGCCCCCTCACTCCAGTTTGGGTGGAGGAATGAGGTGACGAGCAGCTTTGTCCTCCCCTGCTCAAGCCACTGCCTGAGCCTACCTTCCTTACCTTTGGGAAGGCTTGAAGCATCCCCAGGAACAGCAATCCCATTGCCACGCGGAGGGCGCTCATCCTGCCTCCCGGAGTTTAAAGCTCCAGCGCGTGGCCACCTGCCGGCACCCTGCCTCTCGCCGTGAAATGACTTCTAAAGTCGCTGCGCCTTCCTCGGGTTCAGTCCTAACCAGTCCCCCAACCCCCACCTGTGATGCAGCGATCTGCTTCCCTGTGAAGCCTAAGAGAGAAGGGGCCACCGAGTGCAGAGATGACTCAGGGCTAGCCACAGCGCACACACTCAGGGGGCTCCCCTGAAGCAAGCGCCCTGCAGTTTTAATGGCCCGCCCCGGATTTGAGGAGGAACGGGCAAAGCAGCTCAGCCCTAAAGGTGCAGGAGCCTGAGAGGTACCCAGAGGTCCCTAGACCCATCCCCAACCCAAGGAAGGGTGAGACAGAGCGGGTTTTCTGCTCTTGGCAATACACTAGGAGAAACCCGACCTTTTATGCCATTGGGATTCTTTGGAAGGGACAAGTCAGAATATTTCAGAGAAAGTGAGCGTTTCTTCATCGTAAAGATTTACTGTAAAAAATAAACTAGTGCTGGGGGGTGGATAGATGGACAGAGAACAAATGGATGGAATGGGAGACGAGGAAATGGATGGGTGGACAGATGGGTAGAGGATGGATGAGTGGATAGAAGACACATGGATTGATGGACAGAACAAATGGGTGGTGAGATGGATGGGATTAATGGATGAGGGGATCACAGAAGGAAGGGATGGATGAGCAGATGGATGAAGAAATGAGATGAGTGGATGAAGAGATGGAGCCGATGGTGGGTGGTGGCTAAGTGGTGGGAGGGTGGAGGCATGTATAAAGAGATTGGGAAATGGATATATGGATGGATGAGTGGGTACATGAAAGGAATGATGGGGTGAGGGGATGATGGATACCAGGAATAACAGGGAAATGGATAAATAAAGTGATGGATACATGTATGCATGGAGCATAGGTGGGCAGGTGGGTGAACTGATTAATGAAAGAACTATGTGAAAACCAGCATCTGTGTATCAATCTACAGCTGTCCCTGCCTCCCCCCACACACACCTTTTTACCTGAAGGATATACCTACAATTAAACCTCACCCCAAAACCTTATTCTGATCCCTTTGTGTGGGGCTGCTGTTCCCACCTCGGGCTCCCCTAAGCCCAGGCTCTCCTTTTCCTTCAGTTAATCCTTCAGCACATGGTCACTGGCTGAGTACTGACTAGCAGGTGCACCCTGCTTTTGTCTATTTTTGTTTATTTTCAAACATAGAAACCAACACTGAGAAACAGACAAGCTGTTCGTGTGTTCTAACAAAGGGACCCAAGGACCTTTTGGCTTCCACACTTAAGTGTTAGCCCCCCATTTGGTAGAGGACTAGGGTGCCAGCTGCCACTTCCTAGGAAGACCTTCCAAATCCCTACAGATGTTCTATTCCACACTCAGACCTCGATGAGGTTCACATCCTCCCTGTTTTCATCCATCCCTCCTGCAGGTCTTCCACAGAGTCACCTGCCCCCTCCCCTCACCTGATGATAAAAGTGCCCACCTCTAATAACCACGGGGGGGGGGCAGAGGACGTTGAAGCCCCTGTTTCCCAGAATGCAATTGGTGCTTGCAATGAGCTGCTTTTAGACATTCATGGAGAATAAAACTGTAGCATCCAAACAGCTTGCACCAGGAAAGAACCAGATAAAAATCATACATTGTGAAAGTTCAACCTTCCTAGTAACCAAAGGCATGCAAATAATAGGAGTCTTCATTAGTCTCCTGGGCCTGTTAAAGCAGTGTCGAGTTGGTTTTGTTTTTTGGGTGTTTTGTTTTGTTTTTGTTGTGGTTGTTCTTTAAATTTATCAGAACAGCTAAGGGAAAGCAGGAGAGCTTCATTCCTAGGTGATGGTCGGCAGTACTATCTCAGCATCATGACAGCTCTTAGCAAAAGCAAATTTTTTTTTTAATTTACAACTTTTTGCTCTATAATTTCATCAGCAAAACAATAATAATCGACAGTGCAACTTGGAAATGAAAAAGGAAAACTATAAATTTGCCAATGTCTCTTTAAATGGTATTTATAAACGCTGGGAACACTGAGATAAGGAGTATGGAAACTGAGGTCCACCAGTTTAAGGGATATCGCACATCCAAACAAAATGAAAATACTGTGTAGGGATACATTGTGTATCTAATAAAGTTTGCCTCAGAATCAGAGGACAGAGCCACCCACAGGTTTAGCTGTGAAGATCAGGGAGTGGTGACCCATGCCTTTAATCCTAGCACTAATTGACCCAGGAAGTGAAATAGCTGCCAGAGAAAGAAAGATAAGGTGGGGGGAGGAGGAGGAGCTCAGCCCAACGCCCACCCAGAGACCCCCTTCCCTTTCAGCTGAGGCAGACATTCAATCTGAGGAATCCTGGGGACAGGATCCTCCTCTTTTGGCGTGAGGAGTGGCTGTGGCTTGTTCCTCTGTCTCTCTGATCTTTCAGCTTTTCCCCATTATCAGGCTCCAGGTTTTTATGATAAGACCAAGTAGAGTTTGTGCAATAGCGATAGAAGAAGTATGTCTCTACTGTCCCTCACACACAGTCAGCTCTGCTGCACACATGTCCCCAGCCTTTGCTCTGTATGGACCCTAACAGAGTTTCACTGTGACTGGGGGAGGGGACTCATCCCTGGAGACTCTTATTCCCCACCCCAAAAAAACCTATTAATTATTTTATATGTATATAAAATATGTATATATAAAATATAAAATATTATTTTATGTATATGTGTGAGTCTAGATGCACAGATATCATGGCGAATGGGTGAAGCTCAGAGGGAAACTTTCCATAGTTGGCTGTCTCCTCCCTCCCAGCTTATTTTGAGGCAGAATCTCTCCTGTTGTTTCTGTGGAGTACTGTGCACTCCAGGCTAGCTGGCCCAAGAGATCACGAATGTGTGCCACCTCATCTGGCTTTTTATCTGGTTCAGAGGTTCAAATCAGGTGGTCTGGGTTAAGTCTCAGACAGTCCATATGTGTCAGAAGGAACTCAGGCTGGACCATACAAGGATTTCTGGCAGTTAGACAAAAGCCAGCATTCCTCAGGAACTTGGAAAGCCATGTCCTTGCCTCTGGCAGAAGGGACATGGGCTCCATGGACGTTTACCTGTGGTTGCATATCAAAGACCCATGCAGGGCTTCAGACTCCCTCAGTCCTGCTTCACAAGTCCTTGTGATACATTTCAGGATCCACACTAGCTTCCTGACCCTTCCCTCAGCTACTGCCTTCCTTATAAGCCCTGTGATTTTCCCACCCACCCCACTCAGACCCCATCTCTCACTTCTCACACAGATTGCCCTGGCCATTGTCCAGCCCTTCGTCTCCTCTCTGCTCTAAACTCTTCCAGATGCATGTGGAAATTTTCTCTCTCCTGTTCACTATCCTTCCCTTAACTATACCATGGAGTGGTCATTTCAACGGTTTCTTTACTGCCCATCCACTCGGGTCAGACTTTCATGTAAGTGCTTTTACCCAGTAACCCACCTCACCAGCTCTGTATTCTTGATCAGACAGTACAAACTATGGCCCATAAGTTCTAGCTCTGCTTGAGTTCCTGTTCTGACTTCCTTCAGTGATGGACTGTGATCTGGAAGTGTGAGCCGAATAAACCCTTTCCTCCCCAACTTGTTTTTTAGTCATGGTGTTTCATCTCGGCAATAGAAGCTGTAACTAAAACAACGTTCCTAGGACACTGCAACTTTAGAGAAACAGAGTGCTTGGGAGCGATAAGGACGGTGTCTGGCATGCTACAGTGGTTATGGCAGTGACTACTTAGCTTGAGAGAAAGCTACATCTTGCAGCCAGGGAGTTAGCGGGCTAGATCTTAAGTAAAGGGTGAGAGGTAAGCATCCTAGAGAAAAGGCAGCTCCGAGGACAGAGGCCCGGGTGCCATCAGCAGCTCCCAGGCAGTTCATGAACCTCTCAGCAGGTGTGAGAGTGCTTTGAAGACCAGGAAGGGGAATTCCCTAGGTTGACAGCAGCAGCCCCCATGTGACTGCAGAGGCCTAGGCCCGATGTGGAGGCCATGTCCTCACACCTGCCTGAGGCTGGAATCCGGTGGTATGAGCCGCTAGCCCTATAGCACTGTCTTGGCCAGGTCCCCAGAGCACAGAGAGAGCAAGGAACACAATGGAAAGCCTTCAAAGGGAACAGGAATCGTGCTATCTAAAGAATGGTGAGCAAGATACCAGTCCTGACTAGGCTCAGGAAATTCAGGGACTTCCCCAGTGGCTGGGAACCCCAGCCCCAAATGGCCCCAAAATACCCTCAAGCAGACAGATTGCTTCTGCCTCAAGCAGCAACAGGCAGGTAGGCGGCTGAGAATTGGAGAGAAAAGCGCGGACTTTTCTCCTCGAATCGACCCAGGACTTTTCTTTCTTTCTCTTTTTTATTTCCTTCCTTTTGAGGTAGGATCTCAAGTAGCCCAAGATGGCCTTACACTCACTCTGGAGCCAAGAATAATCTTGAACCTCTGCTCCTCCTGCCTCTACCTCCAAATGCTGGGATTACAGCCATGCCCCGCTCACTATACCCAGTTTATGCTCTGTGTGTGCTAGGCAAGCACTCTACCAGCTGAGCCACAGCACCCCACAAGGGGGTTTCTTGATAAAGCCAGACTCTCCATTAAGTGGCTTCAGGAAGTCATCCCTAGTCTACCTCATAGCTGGATTCCAGGCCTTGTCCCAGGCTACACCCATCACAAGTTCTGATATCACTTGGTGTCCCAAATGTGTCAAGGACTTTGGTCTCCAGTGTGGTAGCATGGAAGCTACTGGTAGATTCTTGAAAAGATGGGGTTAAGCCAGTGGTCCCTAAGTCTTTGGGGACCTCCCTCAGAAAGAATTTGGAGTCAGTCTGTGTATTCCTGTTCTGAGATTTTTTTTTTTTTTTCCCTTTTTTGAGACAGGGTCTCATGTAGCGCAGGCTAGTTTTGAATTTGCTCTATAACCAAAGATGACCTGCCATTCCCCTTTATAGGTGACCAAAGTGAGGCTCCGAGTTGCTAAGTAACTTCCTGAGACCACACAGGTAAGACAGCTGGGACCTGGTTGAAGCTTGGTCAGCCTCTCAGGCTTCCTGCTGTCTTCTCTTCCTTAGCCCCTTTTGCTCTAGCTTTTGCTGAGAAGAAAGAACACCTGAGGGGTCTTGCTCAGGCCCTTGGCTGTGGGCTTGTGTAGCCTGAAGTTTCTGGCCCAGTCTAGCCCCGAGGTCAGGACCAGCAGTCCCATAGCCGCTTAGCCCCAAATAATGACACAAATGCTAGTATCAGTTACAAACTGTTCAGCCTATGGCTCAGGCTTGTTGCCTGCTAGCTCTTTCAACTTAACTCAACGTGTTTTCATTAATCTGTGTTCTGCCACGTGGCTTGTGACTTTACATCTTACTCTCTTGGGCGGCAGTTTGCAGTGTCTCCTCTGACTCCGCCCTCTTTCTCCTTTATCTATGCTTGAAATTCCTGCCTGCCTCTAGGCTGCTTTGCCATAGGCCAAAACAGTTCCTTTATTATCCAATGGTAATTCACAGCATACAGAAAGACATCCCACTTCTTATATGTAATTACATGGAACCAACACAACTGAGCAGCTATGTTCAAAAACATGGTCCAATGAGAACTGGATTAAATTTAGAGTGATCCCATGTCCCAACTTGCCAAGGACTGTTACTGAGTTAAATACCTGCCATCCCAGAGAATAGAATCTCTGAATGTATCACATGTGAGTTACATGTATGTCAGAATGTCTATGGATCATTGCCTAGCACTTTCTGCTGGGCAGCAATGTGGGAGGGCTTGGTAAGGGTGGGGGAGAGAAGGTGGGGGAGTGGGTTATGGCTTGGGATTCCTCATGAGATTGCAGGTAAGAGGTGGACAAGGGGCTAGAGGATGAATTCCCTGAGCCACACCTATGGCTGTGGGAAGGTCACAGTACCTTGAACCACTGAGTCCTGACTGTGCCCCAAGCCAATGAGTACAAACAAGACAGAAACCACCATGTCTTTGATAACCCAGCTTCAGAAGTCTCCAAGTTCAGGTTCCAGAACATTCTGTTGTTACACAGGCTACTCTCCTCAATGTAGAAAGGACTACACACCTGAGTCAGCACCAGAACCAGATTCCAGTTTCCTCCTGTCTGGCATAGACTGTAATTCTCTAGGAAGCCTGCTCACAGTTATTATGGGATCACCAGCCTTTAGTAAGTCTGTCTGTGGTTCCTTTCAAGACCATTTTAAAGCCAGGCATGGTATTGTATGCCTTTATTCTGAGCACTTGGGAAGCAGAGGCAGGCAGATCTGAGTTTGAGGCCAGCCAGCATGGTCTACACAGCAAGTTCCAAAACAGTCAAGACTACATAGAAAAATCCTGTAGGGAGACTTGAGTCTGGTGTGGCACATGCCTTTAATCCCAGCACTTGGGAATCAGAAGCAGGTGAATCTCTGTGAATTCCAAGCCATCCAGGGCTACACAGTGAGACCCTATCTTTAAAAAATTAATAATTAAAAAACAAAATAAGAAGTGGCTGGAGAGTTAGCCACTTCAATGGTTAAGAACATTGGCTGCTCTTCTAGAGGATCTGGGTTCACTTCTTAACACCCACATGACAGCTCACAACTGTCTGTAACTCCATTTCCAAGGAATCTGATACCCTCACACAGGCATACACTCAGGCAAAAGTACCAATACACATAAAATGATAATAATAATAATAATAATAATGATTATAAAATAAGAATCAAACACACTGTGTAGCCAAGGATAACCTTAGACTCCTAGTCCTCAGAGGTCTACTTCCTGAAGGCTGAGATTACACACATGGGCCGCCATACTTACCTGCCTCACGCCACTGGAAACTGAGAAAAGAAAAGGAAAGACTCTGATTTCTTTTGTCCCTGAACCCTGGTCCTCAGGCCCCTGTACAAGCCACAGGCCCAGGTTTCATAGACTCTGCAGCAAAGCCCTCTGCTCAAACCTGGGCTTCCCCTTCTCTCAGAACGTGTGATCCGAGATAGTCGCTTGTCCATCAGAGTGTGACTCTCCCAGGGTTTGGGGCACTGTGGTCTGTGGGAGAGAACCAGATCTCATGTTCTTTCCTGGACCCTCAGGTGATGTCAGGTAGGTGGCCATGTTCTATTCCTCTGGACTGGTCAGCCTGCCGGTCATATGTTTCTAAGGGGATTCTTTGGCCTCCAGCACCAAGTGTGGCCTTAGCCTAGGCTTTGTCCTGAGAGGCTTAGGAGACCCCAGGAAAGGACTGGAGATTTAGCGGAGCCCAGGTTAGCAGCAGTCACATGACTCCCCAGCTTGGACTTCAGCACCCTAATCTCTAAAATGTAGGCTGGGAATCAGTGATTCTAAAGTCCCCTTAGAGGCCTGGGAAGGGCAGGCAAGACAGCTCTGGGTAATGGTACTTGCCTCCAAACCTAAAAACTTAAATTGGATTCCCAGAACACACATATTAGAAAGAGAGAATCCTGCCACATATGCACACATATACACATATACACACAGTAAATAAATAAGTGCTAAAACTTTTAAATAAGTAAAAAGAGATGCTCTGGGAGAATAAAGAGATGGGAGGCTACACCCTCCCTCAAGGCATCCCCATCTCACTGAAGCACTGTGAATGGAAGTGAGTCATTTAGAGTCACCAGAAACCCAGCCTGGTCCAGTTTTAATCATAGGCTCAGAGACACAGAGCACAATAAGGAAACAGAACCAACGGTCAGTAGCAGCAGCTTAATTGAGAGATGCCACAGAAGTGTTTCCATGGGTGTGGCCCGGTAGGGTGATGGGGACCCTGTGCATCTGAACCAGAGGGTGCATGGCATTACCTCAGCTTCAAAGGGAGGGTCACCTCTCACAGGACCTTTCTTCTCCCTTCTGGGAAGTTCTGCCCCTCCTTAGACATGAAAAACATAATGTTCGGGGCTGGAGAGATGGCTCAGCGGTTAAGAGCACCGTCTGCTCTTCCAGAGGACCCGGGTTCGATTCCCAGCACCCACATGGCAGCTAACAACTGTCTG